>SKCR01049599.1:0-65555 GCA_019454045.1 Zanthoxylum bungeanum | reverse complement strand
TGAATTTTCCTTTGAGTTGCATTCGCACTGTTTTATTTACTTGTTTTAGTTAAAAATCACAATCCAATCAACAAATCAATCTATTAGGTACTCATAAATATTTAACTTCATAAATTGATAACTTAGGTATTAAGTCCTCGTGGGATCGATACATTTTATACTACTTGAGCGATACGTGCACTTGCGTTACGTGAGTGATTTCACCGATCAGTAACTTCATAAGTCAATACTCCATAAGTTACAACTAATTCCATTTACAATAGAATCATTCGTGATACTTCCACTGCATCTTTTCTGACTCTTTATGACGTAGACCATCTAACGTCATAATTAGACTCAAAACTACTCTGACTCTAATGGTTGTGGTTTATATTCTTCATGAATAAGAAACTCATTCTTAATATCTCAAAGATAACAAAGAACATGTTTTAAGACACATTCTATAGTCTATAAATAGTTCGTAACAATTACGATTAAATTGATACTTTTAATCGCACATAATATAGTATTCATTATGCTATCATCCTATAATGCATAAGATCGACTGGAAATTCTAATCAATTTCTCTTTCGACAAAGGAATCATCCATTACGAAAGATAAATATTATATACAAGAGACACACTAACTGTCACACAGATAGTCTTGCCGTGTCCTTAATTAGATCATATCTAATGCACGACTAATGGGAGTATCTCACAAGTCTCTTGTTTTATATCGTATATGAAAATTTATATCAAATATAACAGAGACTACTCTCACTATTTTCATGGATAAAAGATGACTTAGGTAAACATTTTACCTTACAAACATCTCATTATTACATTAATAATGATAATGTCGTTAGGATATATAATACTAGAAAGAAATTTGAACGCTCCCACTGACCCTAATATCAAATATGTATTCTCTATAGAGAACACAGATTTTCGGAAAGCTTATTTGAGTCTACAATAGGCTCTATAAGCCATTATACCAAACAGCGATCTTAGCAGAATACAAACTACAGGGTCATTCCAGAACGAACTCTTCAAGGAAAGAAATCACAATGGATCTATTCTTCGAAGAAACTATTTAAGAACGCCACTTTGCATTCTTTAGACAAAATATATAGTTTAATATCAACATTAACCAACGGATATTTAATTGTTCAATTAGTGTGACTAGAGACAAGTTTCCTCAGAATCTATAATAGATTGCTGAGTATAACATTTCTCATTGTCATACTATAAATTTCAAACCTTTAATAAGCTCATTTTGCTTTTGTCGCGCAAACAATTTACACATTTTATGGACTTATATGGAAGTTGTCTAAGGGTCTTTTCATCTTATTAATTACGTAGTTCCATTTATAGTTTATCACTCTCACATTTGACTTCAATAAGTCAAGTCTTTTCTACAATCGTTAACATATGATGTTACATACCAAGTAATAAAATTATTTTATTACTTGGGATCATAGAAAAGATATTATATCAAATAGGATACAATATTCTATTAAATAGAATACAATATTCTATTAAATAGAATAAATGATAAACTTTTACTTGTACCTCTGAGGCACAAGTACTTTTCAATTATATAACCATTATACAAAAGAAAGATTCAAATCTCAAACTTTTCAAGATTCGAATTTTCTACTTATACATATCATATATGTAACTGTAGAAACTAATGGAACATTAATTAAAAGGATAAATTAGTGTTATTGGAGCATATCCCCAAGAGTATTGAAAATAATTAGGTAACACTCAATATCAAACGAATCAAATCATATAAGATTCGATTTCTCCCACTGACCAATTCCATCATGATGGAATCTTAGAAGATTAATATTGAGTAAGAATCATATTCATTAAATAACCTTAGAACTAATTTCCAGAAATTCATATGTTTGATCATATCAAACATCTTTGAACAATTCAAAAACTCATGATGAATTTTAAAGATATAGTTTTCAAAACTTCAAATCGAATATCTTTGAACCATTCAAAATATTATATTCGCATTTCATCAGAAACACATTGAATGTTGTCGAACCATTCAAGACGTTCAATATGCGTTCTTTTAGAAACACGTAACTAAGTCATGACAACTCATTAACTAAGTTAAGAAGTAAATAAAACTATCCAAGGAAATTTATAATTCATTAAACTACATACATCCAATGTATTAGTTTAATAAATCTGTGGTCCAATGACGATCATTAGTTAAATGAG
Organism: Zanthoxylum bungeanum; assembly: GCA_019454045.1. Classification (NCBI taxonomy): domain Eukaryota; kingdom Viridiplantae; phylum Streptophyta; class Magnoliopsida; order Sapindales; family Rutaceae; genus Zanthoxylum; species Zanthoxylum bungeanum. The sequence goes on along the minus strand of SKCR01049599.1, from coordinate 63,338 downwards.
ATTTAATCACATTCTTGAATACAATATTCATTAAATGGATAAGGATATGTGGTGTGATCTCGTATCAAACCATCATTTACCATACATAATAAGCATCTAATGCTTAAGTGATAAAATCTCATAAATCACAATTCTAAATTATTTATTTAACCGAATATTTTTCTTAATGTTTATCTTTTCGTCAATGACACTACTAGTCGTATTAAAATATGTAACAATTATTTATAAAGAACAAGTAACTATTATATAGTCACAAGTTCTGATATCAAATATCAAAATAATCATTACACACTATTTTAAATAACTAGACGGGAGATCTGGTATCCAATACCTATAGTTATCGTGTTGTGAGAATCAATATTCTCTATACACAACTATCCACATCTCATTTCTTTAGCTTTATAATTTGCCTTCAACTATTCACAATAATTGTAGATAATTGATTAGCAAACTGTGTCTGACACACTACCTCTAAAGGTCACTAAAGCCAAGAAACATCATTATCAGATAAACAAATACCTAATGGAGTTTTCTTAATGCCAGTCAAGAATCTCGAAACATGAAATAATTCATGTCAATTCTTACTGCAAAAGAAACTATTCTCTCTATACTATTATATCCTAAAATGGATATCTATTTAGATTACCTATCATGACATAGAAACTAAGTCACTAACCATCTGGATTTTCAAGGAAATCAGAATAACAGTTCCTGATGGTTTTGACTAATCTAACAATATCCAAGCCTATTATAAATCTAGAACCTATTCTAGAAATCTGCAACCATAAGGAAAGTCAGAAAACATACATATAAAATATGCATGCAGTGGATTAAAAGTTCAATTCTATATACACAATAGAATAAAGGAAAAACATAATATCGTAATCCCCAACGAAAAATGGGAATTCAATAATTAAATCGAATTTCATAATGGGAAGTAGACCCCGTGAATATATTTTGACTCACAGCTTTGACACGTTCTCGCCTATGTATATTCATGGGTAGACAACTGATTGTCAATCACACTCACTGTGACTCCTGAGTTTAGTCCTGACCGTTTCTCGTTATGACAGCTTTGGCACGTTCACAATGAGACGTATCAAGGCTTCACTTGTCAGAGACAAACTCAAGCTACCGGTGTAGTTCCGACAGCTTTGGCACGTTCAGGATTTCCACTTTTCACTTGAATTTGTCTCTCATCATATAAGTTATACCGGCGCAAATGAACTACCATCAGCCATAACTGCACAGCTTTGGCACGATACAACTACAATATTAGGAAATCATTTGCATCCGTACTGACAAGGCGGACCAAGAAACAAGTATTCCTAATACTAGTTACTTTAATGCCTTATTTAAGCGGGGATATTCCTAAAGAGGTTATATTCTACATCAAATGCAGATTTTAATTTAGATCAATTTCTCAACAGTTCAATTCTACCTGGGAAAACATAACTTAACTTAACCATTAAATTTGCGTTATGTTTTCCGTTAACGTATAACCGAAAAGTTAAGAAACATCTAAATTACATGCATGTGAAAATATCAAAATTGGATTATATATCATATATCAAGCATGAAAAATGTAATGGATGAAGGATCATACCTGCTCTGATACCATTTTTGTTAGGGTTTTAGTGCGAGCGCTGCGGAAGCTCGCGATTCGAGCGAAATCATAACTTTAAAAATTTTACAGTTACCGAATAAATTATTCAATATCCAATATGAATAATTCATTTATATTTCACCTAAACATATTTATTCGATATCAAATAATGACATAAATAAGTTAGAAACACTACAAAAATGTTTACGAAAATGTTTTTCCGTAAAATGACATAAAACGCGTTTTTGTCCGAACCGACCAACCAACACACATGGGGGCTGCCCAGGTCAGCTCCAATAGTGCTTGGGAAGTTCATGGGCTGCCCAAACAGTGACCAATTCACTATTTGGACAGCGGACACCCAGTAAGCCCGAAACTCACCCGGTAACGCCGTTTTTCACCGTTTTCGCATATTTCAACTCCGAAACAATTTCCAGAAATTGTTCCAATGCCAAATACACATCCAATACATTTATATAACATACTTTTCATCACCATAATCACAGAATTTCCAGATCTGATTTGGTAACTTAAAATATCATTTTTCCATGCTTTAAATCCAATTTTCTCAACATTAATCATATCAACATTAACACCAACCAAAGCCACCACAAATGAAGAACTCAAGAACAATTCTAGGAGTTACAAGAGTGATCATAACACTCTAGAATGACAACAAGTCATCAAATGATAAAATTGAATCAATATTACACTAATATCATCCAATTCAACTTCACACATGCATCTAGCCTCCAAATCCATCCTCCAAATCAAAAAGCCCCAAAATATAAGAAAGTAAGAAACCCTAAAACTATTCTAGATATTCAAGAACAAGAAACAAGCTTTCTAAGTTTAAGATTGTTGAAGATTATCTCCAAATCTTGTGATTTCCTTAAACTTTTTCTTGAATTTCTTCACTTTCTTCCTTGACTCTTCAGGAAAATTTTGGGGTTTTTCTTTTAGATGAAATTCGGCAATGGGAGGTTATAAAATGAGAAAACAAAATTTTCTACTTTATAAAGCTAGGCCGAACCGACTTTGGGTGTAAAAGAATGGTATTTTGGTCATTTAGTCAATTAATCTAATTAATTAATAATAATAACCTTTAAGTTAACAAATCCAATTTGTAAACTTTAAGCTTAATAAAATCATGCCACATGTAACAAATAATAATCAAACATATTGCATAATAATTATGTAATATTGGAATAATTTAATTATCTAGATATTTCAAATTCAAACATCTAAATAATTAATTAATTAATGTGATTATTATTATATATGTATTTTTTATTTATATTAAAAATAAATACATATATTAATGGCATGTGTCAAAGTCTCATTTGAAAATTAATTAATATGTATCAAATCAAATCTTGTATCAAATACAAATACATATTAATTATTAATTGACTGAAATGCCTCTAATGCATGTATCTTCGTTTAACCGTTTAAATGACTCGAATTAACTCATTTAATCTGATGAAGTATTATGAATAATATATATTATTCATAACGTGTTGCCCAAGTGCTCAATGAGCACACTTCATATTGTGGGACTCTCTAAGTTTAGGTTTATCCGTCACAGAATCCAATTTCGTGTCCATAATTCACCCACTCATGATTTATGACGACCACAGATAATCTCGCTAAACTATGCAAGTAATCGGTGGTAAACACACACACGTTACGCAAGCGCACGTATCGCTCAAGTAGTATAAAATATATCGATCCCACGAGGACTTAATACCTAAGCTATTAATTTATGAAGCTAAATGTCTACGAGTATCTAATTGATTGATTTTTGGTTATGGTGATTTTAAACTAAAGACAAGTAATTAAAACAAAACAAATGTAGATTTTAATTTTTAAACAATAATATGAAAATATCCTGGGTTGTGAATCCTTCCAATATCTTTTAAAGATGGAGTGATTATCTCATATTTGTGCAATATATCGGTTTATTAACCTGGAACATGCAGTTATGCAAAAGCCTCTTCTGATGGTCAGACGTAAATACCCTAAATACCCAAAGTAACCCAATTAACTATATTCCTATGTTAATTAAGAAACTATGAATTCATTAAGATTAAGTTCCAATTATGGCTACACCCGCCGGACATGTATATTCCTATCATGTAAGGAAATCTACCTAAGGGACATTTACCCCAAGGTGAGATCGTGAGCTATTGAGTCTTTGGCTAAAACCTAAAATCTATTTTCCAAGTTCATTTTAAGTTTATCAAATCAATCTTATTAGTGGCCAGTTAACAAGAATCATTAAGCTTACGACTCAATAAATAAACCAATATACTACCCAAAACATAAAATAATCACTTATAAAACGGTGATATTGGAATTCATCACAACCCTAGATAATATTTTTAGTTACAAAACATACCTAAAATTACAAAATGCATAGTTAAACAAAATAACATAACAGAAAATTAAAAAGTAAAGAAAATTACAACAATAAAAGAAAGTGTTGGAGCTAGGGATTTCACTTTTAATACTTCAAATATAGATTACTCCCTTATCAATTAATCGTTTCTTGAATTAATTATATTAAAACCGATCATATAGGCGGTGAATGTCATTTTTCCAAAGTCCAACCGACCATACAGGCGGTAACAAAATCATATAAACCGACCATGTAGGTGATAACAAGGTTAGCACATAAACCGACCATATAGGCGGAAACTAAGTCCAATAATGTAAAACCGGTCATATAGGCGGTAAATAATTAATTCAGTTTACTTATTTAAATTAAGGGAGTAAATCTAAATTATTATATTAAAAGTTTCACCCCAGACTCCAGCAAAAAGAGATTACCTACACATGATGTAATTAAAAACACATAAAAATTTATTTAAAAAATAAAGAGAAAATACAAGAAAACTTAAATAAACATGCAAGACACTTTCTTTTAGGTTTTCATGGAGAAATCCCCCAAAGAAAGCTTGAAAAAATTTACAAAGTTTAGCTTGGTATTTATAGGCAAATATAACGACTTCCACCAATTTCTCCACCAAATCCTCCACCAGCATGTTTGGTGGAAGTTTGACAATTTCCATTTTTTTATTTTTTTATTTTTGAAAATGACTTTAATAATTACACATAACACATTTTCGGATTTTTCATCAATTTCTGTAATGAAAAATTCAGAATTCAAAATCTTATGACCTTCAAAGTTGTAGATCTTTGAGTCTTCTTTAATCTGGAACTTGAATCATCTCAATCCGATATCGGAATAACAAGTTATGGCCAAAATACGACAATTGTGCAAAGTTGAAATTTCTGAAATTGTACTTCGTTAGAACGCCATTTCAAGTTTCCAATCTCCAAAATCAAAGTGTCAAGTCCAGTTTTTGCCCTTATTTGTTCCACATTTCGTCGTGATTGATTCCATTAAGTCCCGATTTTATTTTATCTGTAAAATAAACTAAAACACATTAAAATATTTAAAACTCGAGAAACTATACAAAATATTAAGTAAAATGGGCGGTAAATATTGATATATTTTCCGCTCATCGCACCCTCAAACCTAACATTTTACTAGTCCTCTAGCAAAACAAAAAAATAAAATGCAATAAATAATTAAAATTAAACTAAGCCACTTTCGTAGGGATCACGGTTACATTTAGCGTATGCAATAAGCCTTTAAACCCCTATGTGTCCCTAGTGGACGAGTTGTAGTCTCGTGAGGGCTTACAGTGACGATACCCACAAACGTCAATCTAATGCACACAAAAGCAAAAAGACAAAAGAAAAGAGAATAAACAAGTTAGTGACTAAACAAGTCAAACTTCTTATCAAAGTTAATAGTTGTTTTCTTTCTTTCTAAATTACTAAATAAGTAAATTCTCCGATTATTTTTACCATTCTCCATATACACAACCAACAAAGTATTAATCAGCTCATTGTGCCCACAATATTCATAAGTGTAGTTGAAAAGAGAATAATATTTTTGTCCTAAAGTTATATCAGAATTCACACTTTTTTTAGCAATGGAATTTTTTTCTGATTTTTTTACGATCTCTAAAAAACACTCGGAACTCGCTTCCGAAGTATACCACGGCCATGGATTTACTAGATCGTAAATACGTACATGATACCTATGCCCTTTAAATTCACGGCCATGGATTTACTATATGTTTTCTTTCTTTCTAAATTACTAAATAAGTAAATTCTCCGATTATTTTTACCATTCTCCATATACACAACCAACAAAGTATTAATTAGCTCATTGTGCCCACAATATTCATAAGTGTAGTTGAAAAGAGAGTAATATTTTTGTCCTAAAGTTATATCAGAATTCACACTTTTTTTAGCAATGAAATTTTTTTCTGATTTTGTTTTATTTACAATATCTTCAATCCATGTAGTGAGCTTTAGGTCAGTGACTCTCAAGCCAGTTGGCTTTAGGGCACTAGGTGTTAAGACACCCTTACAGACTTAATTACTCAGATTTCAGATATCTTTCTTTTTTTTTTTTTTTATAACATCTTCAATCTATGTAGCGAGCTTTAGGTCAGTGACTCCCAAGCCAGTTGGCTTTCGGGCACTAGGTGTTAAGACACCCTTACATACTTAATTACTCGGATTTCAGATGTCTTTCTTTTTCTTTTTTTATAACATCTTCAATCCATGTAGCGAGCTTTGGGCCAGTGACTACCAAACCAGTTGGTTTTATGGCACTAGGTATTAAAACACCCATTCGGACTTAATTACTCGGATCTCAGATTTTTTTTATTAATATACACAATTTTTTTTTTAAATTCCATCGCTTTTTTTAGATGTTTCCTCCAATTAAACTAGTGCACTGAATATTACAAACTTTTTAATTACAACTCATGGCCGTATGTTACCATGCATATTGATAATACCTGTCAACTGAGCATATGAAGATCCATTTTAGTCAATATTATGGAGAATTCACAAATTAAATAATTCAAAAGGAAATAAACAAAAATTAACTTGTTACGAAATAGGTTGAGATACGTCTCAGGAGTGGAAATTCCTTACTCAGCTATCTCACACCAATTTCACCTGATTAGTCAAATTAAAAACACAAAAACAAAATTTTTTTTTTTTTTTTGAAATTTTTTGACTAAAAATCAAATAAAAACAACACAACGAAAAAATAAAAACAAGATACTAGTCAACTATTCCCCTCCCCCAAACCTAATTGAGACATTGTCCCCAATGTCTAAAGTAGAAGAAAAGTTAGAAAACAGTATCTGGTTAGCTGAAATTCTACATCTTAAAAAGAAAATTAAAGGTTAAGATCCAGATTTATCTGACGCTTTTTACCATGATCATTATCAGACCAGTTAATCTTGAAAATGATAGGGTCAATTTGTGGTTCAAAGGCTAAGATTTGATCAATTAAATCATGGGCAGTTCTGGCAGTGAAGAAGATATCTTTTACAGGTTTTGACATGAACCCATTTCTCTGGGCATCATCAAGAAACACACAAAGAAAGTCATAAAATCCATCAACGTTAAACAGTTCAATCGATTTCTGGTGTATATTCAAGTTCGCCCAAGATACTACTGTAAAAATTTCATCAATCGTGCCCAAGCCATCTGGCAAAGCAATAAAAGCACCAGCACGGTTAATCATTTCATCCAGTCGTTCAGACATACCTGGTACAATAAGTTCCTCTCTGTTTGATGGTCCTATAAGATTCGCCTCTGCCAAAGGTTTTGGGATGATTCCCAGAACTTGACTACCTCTTTCCTGTACGGCCCTTGAAACGTACCTCATTAGTCCAAGATTGTCACCGCCATATACTAGGTGCATATTCCTTTCAGCTATGACTCTACCCAATTCATGTGCTGCCTCAACGAACTCTGGTTTAGAACCAACACTAGTACCGCAAAACACACAGATGTTTACAACTCGTCTTCTTGAAGCTGCTTCCTGATGAGTGGTATTTATATCACTATTTCCCACTCATTTAACCTAATATTTTGTATAGTTTCTTGAGTTTTGTGAACGTTTTGATATGTTTTGTGTTATTTTGTAGATAAATCAAGTTTGGAAAGCATTGGAGGCAATTTGGGGCAAAAACGGACAAAAATGCGTCAATAGGGATATTTTGGTCTTAAGCGCGTCGCGACGTCTAAAATGCGCCGAACAGTGCTAACGTGCTCCGGGTCCATAAATCCGAATCTGAGAAAAGTTTGACTTTGCTAAAATGTGCCGTGACACGTGTCACCATCACAGCAGATCTGCTAACATGCGCCGTGCCACTTGTCAGCATCCTACGGTGCCGACAGTCATCATCGCCACGTGTTCCACGTGTCATTCCATGTCATCAGCCACGTCAGCAAGTCAACAAGTCAACATTGCCACCTCACTGCCAGATCATCATCAGCCAATCAGGAAGTGACACGTGTCGCAAATCTACGGTGCCGACAGTCTCTTTCCCACGTGTCGCCTCGTCGTCGCCACATCATCGCCACGTCAGCATCAATAATTGAGTATCTAATCCTTATCTGACACGTGGCGGATAAGAATCTCAGCGACCAATCAGAAGCCGCCACGTGTCACAATAATTGAAGCCCAACCACTCTACCACGTGTCACCTTATCAGCTTATCCAGAATCTTCAAACCAGCGAACCAGAGCGTGCCACGTCGACAAATCTGGCGTAGCGACGCTGAGGACGTGGCGTCGCGACGCTGGATCCTACCGAGGCCTATAAATTGAGCTCGAGATTTCAGAATTCAGGGCACCACTCTCTCTCTTATAATCTTTCTAAAGAGAGAGTTTCTCTCTCTACTTTCTTTTAATTTTTAGTTTTTTAGTTTTTTAGTTTTGTAATTAATTTTAATTACGTTTTGTTAATATAGTAATTTAATTTTTACTTTTTACTTTTTACAGTTTTTATTATTTACCATGAGGAGGTAACTCCCCCAGCTAGGGTGAAATGTAATTCTTTTACTGTTACTATTTAGATTAATCTCCCTTAAAAATAATATATTCACTATTTAAAATATTGACTTAAAAAGGATACCACCAGATTGGTCGGTTGGTAATTCATTTTAATCTGATTTAAACCTGACTAATAAAGGATACCGCCAGATTGGTCGGTTGGTAATTTAATTTTGGTTCCGCCTTTATGGCTGGTTGGACTTAATTTGACTTAATCAGGTTACCGCCTATATGGCTGGTTGGAAAAAGAATCACAAGTTTATATATTATTTTATGGGAGATATCTAAATTAGTAGTAGTAAAAGTAATTCCTTTTACCTTAGCATTTTATTTTATTGTAATTTACTTTTCAGTATTTACTTTACCGCATTTTTACTTTATGTCTTTTATTTTCAAGTTTTTACTAGCCCTAGTTATGTGTTGTAACTAAATTAGTTATCTGGGGTTGTGATGAAATCCAATATCACCGTTTTATAAGGGTTAGATTATAGCTTGGGTAATATAAAGATTTATTTATTGAGTCTTAAACTTAATGCTTTTTCATTAACTGGCCATTAATAAAATTGATCTGGTAAATCTAAAATGAACTAGACATAGGGATTTTAGGTTTCAGCCTTAGACTCAATAGCCCACGATCTTCCTTGAGGATAGATAACCCTTTAATAGATTTCCTTACAGGATAGGAATATACCTGTCGGGCGGGGATAGCCATAATTGGAACTTAAACTTAATGAATCCAGATAATTTGGTTGACATAGACATATGATTCAATTGGGTTAAACTGGGTATTTGTGTCTGACCATCGACAGAGGCTTACACATAATTTAGTGTTCCAGGTTAATAAATCAATATATTACCCAACTTTAAGATAACCACTTCATCTTTAAATTGATATTGGAAGAAATCACAACCCTATATAATTTTTAATATTAAATTTTCTTAAAACCTATTTTCGACAATTTTATTTACTTGCTTTTAAATTTAGAATCGTCACCATTTCAAATCAATCAATCAACTTGGTAGATATTAGTAATCATTTGACCTCAAAAAATTAATAGTTTAGATATTAAGTCCTCGTGAGATCGATATTTTTATACTACTTGAACGATACGTGCGCTTGCGTTATACGTGTGTGTTTACGCCGGTCACTTCCATTTTTTTTTATATTTATTTCTCAACTCTGGATGTATTCAAGAGTGTAATGATGAGCTGAATTTGTAGAACCTGAAAAGGGGTGAGTAAAAATAGTACTAGTACCTGCCAAATGACAATTATTAGCTAAACAGTAAAATATATCGTGAAAGTCAAAGAGTCTGGATCATGTCGGAGAAAATAAAAGAAAATCACAAAACAAATCACAATTATTAGTTAAAGACAAAGAGATCTATGCGTATGGAGGCACCTATGCATCAGAGACAAGCTTCCCATCGAATTTTCTTATAAATTGGCAAACATGGTCTTTTAGAGTCAGATTCTCGAGACTTAATTGTTGTCTTTCTTTTCGAAATTGTGTATGTAACATGCGAATTGCGTGATGCACATATCCACTGGGATGCGTCTCAAGAGTCAATGATATGTCATCTAAAGACTCCTTACTCAAGCCATCCCTAATGAATTTAATTTTATCTTCACATTTATCAGACACCATTCCTAAAGAACGACAACGAGTATTACATGTCATGTGTGCATATTTATAGCAAACACACATTCTTTTAGCTCTTCTACTTTTAGCATAGGTGCTTCTTCCTAAACCATGAAGATATGAAACAAAAGATTCAGAGGACTCACTGCCAATCGGACCCGTGCTTCAATAATCCAACGAATGTCATTAGGAATACCTTTAATGATCAGAAATCTCATTCGTTTTATGCGAGCTTTGTAGACTTTCATCAGAGAGTTTTGAGGGAGAGAAGGAAATTGCTTGTGAGGATTTACGAGAACGTCTTACATCTTGTCTGTGACTTTACCTATAAAATTAAACACATAAAAATAAAATACACCAAATCTTAATATATACACAAATTACATGGGTTGCCTCCCTGCTAGCGCTAAGTTTAACGTCGTCAGCTAGAAATGATTGCTCGAACGTTTGGCTGGATCTAAAAATGTGACACTTTCTTTTTTTTCGCTCCAATTGGATCATGTAACTCAACGGTTCTGTCTAGTAAAACTTGAGTGATTAAGAATGAACCTGACCACCGTGATTTTAACCTCCCAGGGAAAATTTTCAACCTTGATTTGCTAAACAATACCCGCTGCCTCGGTTCCAGTTGTATGCGCACTAACTTCTCATCATGTCTATTATTGCCCTTTTCTTTGCATAATTTAGCATTCTCGAAAGGCTGTATATGAAATTCCTCCAATTTGTTGAGTTGGTGGAGCCTTTTCTCTTCAGTTGCTTGCAGTTCAAGATTTAACTTGTTCAGTGTGCAGGACACTTTATCTTCAGGCTCCACAGATAGATGACATGCTTTAAGTTTGTCAGTGGAACTTTGCATTGCATCGGAGTTCTAGACGGTGCTATTTATCACATCAAGTCTGAAATATTTCTTCTTCTTTTCATCATTCGGGAATTTCATGGCTTTGAAAATATTGAATTTTACTTATTGGTCCTGTATCCTCATGGTTAGTTCACATTTTTGTATATCAATAATGGTTCGACCTGTAGCCAAGAATGGTTTCTCGAGGATGATGGGCACATCTTTGTCTTCCTCCATGTCAAGGATAATAAAGTCTGATGGGAGAATGAGTTTGTCAACTTTGACCAGCACATCTTCAACTACACCTCTCGGAAATGTGAGAGATCTATCAGCAAGTTACAGAGAGACTGAGGTGGGCATTGTTTCTCCAATTTGCAGTTTCCTGTAAATAGAAAAATGCATCAAGTTAACACTAGCACGTAAATCATATAAAGCCTTACCGGAATTATGTTCTCCTATGGTGCAAGGGATTGTGAAACTGCCAGGATCTTTCCACTTTGGTGAAAGCTTCAACTGAATGATGGCGCTGCATTCTTCTGTCAATGATATTATCTCGTAATCTCCCAATCTCCGCTTTCGTGACAGAATTTCTTTCACGCATTTGACATAGCCGGGCATTTGTTCCAACGCTTCTGAAAATGGAATGTTGATATGCAGGTTTTTGAAGATCTCCAGGAATTGAGCAAACTGCTTGTCTAGTTTATGTATCTGGAGACGCTGTGGAAAATGAGGAGGTGGAGTGAATCTTTCTCAATCATTTGCTTTTGCCTTTTTTCCTCCATTTGTTGATCTGCTTCGCTTCTTTCTTTTGGAACTTCCTCAATAGTTGCCTTGATTCCAACATTTTTGTTGATATCAGTACCGCTTTTCAAAGTGATGGCATTACATTGCTCCTTCCCAATGTTCCTTGGATTTGGTTCTGTGTTGCTAGGAAGGGTACCTTACAGTCTGTAACTTTGAGCATTGGCTAGTTGTCCCATTTTATTCTCTAGTGTTTTCAAATATGCTGCTTGACTTTGAATTAATGCTATTTGGGATTGAAACATAGTATCATATGATGCTGCTTGAGAATCGTATTTTTCTGCTATCTTTGTCAAGTAAGCCAGTACTTTTGTTATTCCTGGTTCTTTTTCATACCCATGGCATTTGTTTTGTTGTTGGAATCCTGGTGGTGGATTTTTCATCTGCATTGAATTGTTGCTCCATGCGAAATTGGGATGATTCTTCCATCATGGGTTGTAGGTATTGGAATATGGATTATTCCCCCGTTTGTTGAAATTGTTGACATAATTCACCATCTCATCATGTTGGTTGTATGATTCTATCTCTGGTGCTCCTCCATATGGTGAACTTGTGGATGCAGCATTAACCTTCATGTTAAGAGTTTCCAGATTTTTGCAAATTAGATCCAGCTTGGCATTCATTGCTGTGTTGGCTCCAACTTCGTAAATTCATGTGATTCGTTGAATCATGCTCATTTCTATTGGCGACAAAGAATTATTATTGGTCATTTCTTCAATTAAGTCCCAGTCCTGATCCTCTCATTTTTCCATTAAAGCTCCTCCAGCAGCAGCATCAATTGTGGTTCTCATTAATCAAGAAAGTCCATTATAGAAGGTTTGGACTTGTAGCCACTTTGCAATCTCATGGTGAAGACATTTTTTGAGCAAATCCTTGTATCTTTCCCAAGCTTCGCAGAGGGTTTCTGAGTCATTTTGTACAAAGGATGTAATGTCATTCCTCACCTTTGCAGTTCTGGCTGGAGGAAAGTACTTTGCAAGGAATTTGGTGGCTAGAATGTTCCAAGTTGTAATGGAACCTGCTGGTAGTGAATGTAGCCAAACTTTAGCTCTGTCTTTCAAGGAATATGGAAAAACATGCAATCTCATTGCTTCTTCTGCCGCTCGGTTGTAATTGAATGTGCCACAAACTTCCAGGAAGTTGCTTATGTGGGCATTAGGATCTTCAGTTTCATTCCCATCAAACTGAACTGACTGTTGTATCATCTGAATGCATGTTTTGATGTCACACGCATTTTCTGGTAAGGGAGGAAGTACAATACATGATATGAAGCCATCAACCACCGGAATAGTTCTGTCTCGAATAGGAATTGGTGGTACAACCTCCAAAGGTTCAGGTTCCATGTTGATCAGTGCTTCTTGGCCTTCTCACCTTTCCCTTCTCAACTGTCTGATGGTTCTTTCAATTTCTGGGTCAAGCGGACGGATTTCAAATCTTCTGGTTCTTCTCATGTAGTGACTGAGAACCTGAAACACAAGAAAATAAAAATAATAAGTAAAAACAAATTAGACACAAGTAAAGGTATCTAATCCCAAAATTAATAGTAAAAGATAAATAAGTCCCCGACAACGGCGCCAAAAACTTGATCGGTGGTAAACACACACTTGTTACGCAAGCGCACGTATCGCTCAAGTAGTATAAAATGTATCGATCCCACGAGGACTTAATACCTAAGTTATTAATTTATAAAGCTAAATGTCTACGAGTATCTAATTGATTGTGTAGGAGCGAAGCGGGGTTTACCGCTATGCCTATGATGCTCGGCGACCATGACATTGTTGGGCTCACAGCCCGTAGAGAGTACGGAGTAGCCCGCGGGGGACTAAACCGGAGAATAAAGGAGTCACCACAGCGTGAACTGGGAAAATATTTAAGGCCGCACTCACCCATCGTAAGGGAATACCTCAAACCGTTGGGTTCAGAATGGTCCCTTACTTATGCCAATATAATGAACAGGTTCACTCAATGGTATAGCCAAGTCTTAATGCAATTCATGCAAAAAAGAGAATAAAGACATAATAACATACCCAATCAAAATAATAACCACAATAACATAGTTCAAAAAAGCATATTAAATTAAGAAGTACAAGATGCGGTAACGAAAACTATACTAAACAAAGATAAGCGGGAAAAGCGTCGATAAATAAATAGCAAACAAAACGGGGTTAATCACGCATATATGAATATTTCCTGAGTAGTACGTGGAGTTGTATCCCAAGTACAGACCGTACTACCGTCCATTCGGATTCGGCTACGGAATTTACGTCTGGGTTTCCATTTGATATACCGCAAGGGATAATAAAATGCATAAACACCAATGCAATGTAAACGGACATAAAAAATATAACCATGCATATGCGGATAATCACCAACATGAATAAATAAAATTAAAAGGCAAAATAATAACGATGAAAAGATAAATAAAAAAATAAACGCGAAATAATAAAATAACGATGAAAGTGAATAAATAAATAAAAAAGGATAGCACTAAATAGATAAAAAAAAATAACAAAATACCGAAGAAATAAAAGAATGTGACCAGAAATTTGGTCGTCTTTGATGTAGGACTTCGCATACCCGGCTGGACGTATTTCACATCCCGCCAAGCATGCAATGTCCGGAACTATAAAATAAATATGGTAAAGGGTGCCCTCAGGTCTTACCTTTGAAGTTGCTTTCTCGGAAGTGCGTTAGGTCGTCGCCGGAATGATTGAAGCTTTGCTATTTCTGGTTGCTGGTGGCTATTTTTGCTCACTGTTCTGCTGTTTTGCTCAATGTTTTACTGTTTTTGGGCTGCTGTTTTTACTATTTTTGGGCTGCTAGTTTTGCTATTTTGGGCTGCTGTTTTTGGTTGTTTTGGTTCACTGTTTTGGTTGGTTTTGGTGGTCTGTTTTGGTTCACTATTTTTGGTGATTTGTGGTTGCTGTTTTCGGTTGTTTGGTTGGTTGTTTTTGCTGGTTTGTTTCGGCTTTGGTTGGTTGGTGTTTTCGGTTTTGGTTTGCTGTTTATTTTTCGGTGTTTCAGGGTTGTGTTTCTCGGTATTTTAGGGTTGTATTTGTGTGTAGTTTCGGTGGTAAGAAGAAGGAGAATGGAGCCGTCCAAGGACTAGGGTTTTTCTTTGTAGTTCACGCCTGAAGCCTCTCTTTGTGATGATTTGGTGTCCCTTTTATAATGTTTCCAAAGGATCTCCAAATACGGAAATAAATCACATTGATTTGGGGAATATATTTTATTGGGATACAATCTCATATATTTGGTGATGAGAATATCCCAATTCTTGTTAAATTGGATGGGATCCCCAAAATCTCACTAAATTGGAAAGTGTTGATTCGGGAATTTGCACATGTGAATTGCATGGGATTTTGGGCATGTGGGGGCCTTGGGCATGTACATGGGTTCATGGGCCTCGGGCGTGTATGGGCTTTGGGCGTGTGGATGGATTGAATGGGTTCATGGGCTGATTGTGTGGGTTGCAGGGTAATGGGCCGGTTGCAGGTGTTTGGGGCTTGTCCGAGGCTAAGGTTTGAAATAGCGGCTGAGCGAATCCGAGGCTAGCTAGTGAGTCTGAATCCAATGAGGTGCTAATTTTGGAGGTTTTCCTTCCTTTCGGCTTTGGTTTTCGCAACTTCTGCAATGTTTCAGGTAATGCCTCCATACGAGGCTCATCATCGGGCTCATGCAAAAATGCAATGTCTACATATTGATTTTTGCTTTGATGGTGATTTTAAACTAAAGACAATTAATTAAAACAAAGGTAGATTTTAAGTTTTAAACAATGATATGAAAATATTCAGGGTTGTGTATCCTTCCAATATCTTTTAAAGATGAAATGATTATCTCATGTTTGTGCAATATATCAATTTATTAACCTGGAACATGAAGTTATGCAAAAGCCTCTTCCGATGGTCAGATGTAAATACCCAAAGTAACCCAATTAACTATATTCCTATGTTAATTAAGAAACTATGAATTCATTAAGATTAAGTTCCAATTATGGCTACCCCGTCCGACAGGTATATTTCTATCCTGTAAGGAAATCTACCTAAGAGACATTTACCCCAAGGTGAGATCATGAGCTATTGAGTCTATGGCTAAAACCTAAAATCCATTTTCCAAGTTCATTTTAAGTTTACCAAATCAATCTTATTAATGGCCAGTTAACAAGAAGCATTAAGCTTAAGACTTAATAAATAAACCAATATACTACCCAAAACATAAAATAACCACTTATAAAACGGTGATATTGGAATTCATCACAACCCTAGATAATATTTTGATGTTACAAAACATACCTAAAATTACAAAATGCATAGTTAAATAAAATAACATAACAAAAAATTAAAAAGTAAAGAAAATTACAACAATAAAAGAAAGTGTTGGAGCTAGGGGTTTCACTTTTAATACTTCAAATATAGATTACTCACTTATCAATTAATCATTTCTTGAATTAATTATATTAAAACCGACCATATAGGTGGTGGATGTCATTTTTCCAAAGTCCAACCGACCATATAGGCGGTAATAAAATCAGATAAACCAACCATGTAGGCGGTAACAAGGTTAGCACATAAACCGACCATATAGACGGAAACTATTGGGGTTTTGGGGGATGGGCACAGCGAAAGCGCGGTTCGAGCGAAATCGTAATTTACAACTTTTTTCAAATTACCGAATAAATTATTCAATATCTAATATAAATAATTTATTCATATTTCACCTAAACCTATTTATTCAATATCAAATATCAACATAAATAAGTTTGAAACGTCGCGAAACTTTTACGAAAACCGTTTTTCCGCAAAATGATGCAAAACATATTTCTGACCGAACCGACCACCTGACACTTATGGGGACTACCCAGGTCAGCCCCAATAGTGTCAGGGCAGTTCATGGGCTGCCCGAACAGTGACGAATTCACTATTTGAGAAGTCGTCACCCGATTGACTCAAAAGTCACTCGGTAACGCTGTTTTTGGCCGTTTTCACTTGTTTCAACTCGGAAACATTTTCCGGAAATTGTTCCAACTCCCAAAACACATCCATTACATTGATATGACATCAAATTCATCACAAAATTTTCAGTTTTAATAGATCTGATCAGGAAACCGAAAATTGCCAATGTTCATGCTTTAAATCCAAATTTTCAAGATTAATCAAATTAATCAAGACACCAACCAAAGTCACCAAATATGAACAACCCAAGAACAATTCTAGGTGCCACAAGAGTGGTCATAACACTCTAGAATAGCAACTCATCATCTAATGATCAAATTGGAAACTAATTACAATAATTCTTTCCAATACACTTCACACATGCTTCAATCTCTTCCAATTCATCCACAAAACCACAAAGCCCCAAATTCTAAGAAAAATAAGAAACCCTAGAATTCATCTAGCTTAACCAAGAACATGAAAAAACTTTCAAGCTTAGGGATATTGAATATTACCTCTAATTCTTCAATTTCCTAAAGCATTATTCTTGATTTTCTTCTTTTTCTTGGTTGAATCTTCAAACTAATTTGAAATGGACTTTGGGTTATGACTCTCGGCCATGATGGGTTTCATTAGGAAGATGATAAAAAAAATTTATTTTTAAATTGATATTGCCGACATAAGAGGGGGTAATTTTGTCCATTTGAAATTTAATCAAATTTAATTAATATTAAGCTTTTAAGTGGCCAATCAAATTGACACACATTTAGCTTAATAAATTCATGCCATGTGTTCAAATAATAATTGGACAATTTTTCATAACATTTATGAAAAAGAGTTATTAATTAATAATTCAAATATTTAACAATTAAATATCCAAATAATTAATTAATGTAATTATTATTATATATGTATTTTATTTACAATAAATAACAAATACATATATTTATGGCATGTGTCAAAATCTCATTTGACGAATAATTAATGTGTATCTAATCGTATTATGTATCAAATACAAATACACAATAATTATTATCGGACAAAATCTCCTAATGCATGTGTTATTGTTTAACCGATTAAACGATTCGAATTAACTCACTTAATCCGATGAAGTATTATAAATAATCCGTATTATTCATATTAAGTTGCCCAAGTGCTCAACGAGTACACTTCATATTGTGGGACTCTCTACGTTTAGGTTTATCCGTCACGAAATCTAATTTCGTGCCCATAATCCACCCACTCATGGATTATGACGACCACGGATAATTTCGCTAAACTATGCAAGCTGAGGTCATTGCATACGTATAATCCCTCCATCACATGCTATCTATATTATACCTGGAATATAGATGAAAACGTCAAATCTGTTCGGTATAATACAGTAGACTTTCAATTTACGATCTCTAAATAACACTCGAAACTGATTTCCAAAGTTATACCACGACCATGGATTTACTAGATCGTAAACGTGTGTGGATGCCTATGCCCAGTACACAGGACTGACGGATCCTATCTTGATACGCACTTGACATCATGACCATCAGTCCACACCCAACGAACAGCGGAGGTCTGATCTAAATAGATCGTTGACGTGACTGCCATCAAAGTGTGGAGGATAACTCATATATCCCACTGTGGTATCTCAAGTCAAAGGACCAATATGATCGCTCAACTCGAGAAGATTCCTATTGACGTTGGTGTACCATCTATTAGGAAATCTTCAATGAGTCGTTCAGTGTCTTATCAAATAAACACCTACATGTCTATACGAGTCTCACGGGACTCATGGTTCACTGGGATAAACCATCGAACCAAGTCACGATATACGACATATACTGGTCTCAGCGGATTTTACTAACCGACCCGTGTTAGTAAATCTTGACCAGGAACTTTATTTAAGGATGTACATCTTATAGTGTGCTTCCCAATGTCAATTACAAACTACGTTGTAACTGCACACTATATTGTAAATCATAGGGTCTTTGTCTAATATACACATATCAGTAAACCGGATTTAGTTTCGATCTAATTATAATCAGATATCTAATCGTAATTAGATCGAATAAATGTATAAAAGACAAGGGTACGACCATTAAATTAAGTAACATTATGGAAAATGGAATTGCTCGTATTTATGAATCGGACATAAATACGATTCGGATTGGCACTCTGAGCACCAAACCTAATAATTTCCCCCACTTACTCTAGTGCCAATCCATGGTATCCTATACACATCTTAATGTGTATCGCATACTCATGGCCCTCAAGAGCTCACTAGCACTCAAGAGGTAGGCAACAACAAGTAAGCCCGCTTTAACAAATCGAGTCTGTCCAACAAACCAAACCGTTTTCCTTAGTCAGCATCAATAATATTTTGTAGAATCCAAATTCTACATCAATATGACTCAGATGCTATATTAGTAATGTGTTATAGCTACTAAGTTGTCTATTGTAGGAAACGATTTCCTAGCGCAGCGGAAGCGGCTTAGGCTTACGGATCGGCCTTGAAAAATTTGTATGCCCTTCCCTTTAGGTTGTTGAATATGACCAGCAGGTATACTGAAATTTTGCTTCTGTTTCGGACAAGATTTCTGCCCCGGAACGCCCCTGAAACAGTCCCCGAACAGCCCCCAAACTGCAGTGATATATTGGACTGTTTTGGACTCGTTACACAACCGAACTGCACACAAATCAGCCCTAATTTTTGTGACCAGCAAAGATATTTCAGGTCTGATTTTTCACTCAAAAATTAGTCCCAACACAGCCCCAAAATGTCCCAAGGTGTTTCCCAAAATTCCAAATTAAAACAAAACAAACCGAGCCCCCGAACAAACTAACAATATGCGGCAGTGAGGCAAATTACCCCTCACTGCCGTGAGTCAATTAAAAGAAGAAGAAGATGATTTTGATTCAACACCACGAGGTCTTCCGTGCTATGTCTCACAACCAACGGAAACAAGTGTGGGCTTGACTCACACAAAAATATCCCTAAACTATTTAGAGATTTTATCACACAATAATATGTTTGGTTTTCTTCTTTTTGTTCTTCAATGGTGTTCTCAACTTTTGAGAGAATGGTGAAGAAGAAGGAGAGGCTAGGGTTGCAAGAATGAGAGATTGGCAAAAATAAAAATCACATTTTCTTTTATACTTAAGGTAAATTGTTTCCAAAATAAAACAACTATTCCCTCCCAAGCTTGATAATTTCGGCCATTACATGCTATAATAGTTAGTTTTCATTTAATTTTGTAACAACTCATTTACTTACTTTAAAAAAAATATGTTACAAATTTGAATAGTAAATATCCATTTAAATGAATTAACTACCAAAGTAATGCCAAGGGTTTCCAAAACCCATAAATATGAAATTCCAACTCTAGCCTTCATCTAAATTATATCAAATAAAATATTATCATATAATCATTTATTATATAAACCATATATTAACTTTTAATATATAGTCATAAGTGTGACAAATAATATTATTATCATATTAATAATATTTATACATTTGTGAGTATATAATTGGACTATCCAATTATACTAAATCTGCTTTAGTATATTGAGCTAGCACGAGGACCAAATGGACCTACGGCTCCGAGCTCCAATAATCTCGAAATATTAATTAAACTCTTAATTAATTATTCTGAAATTCACTTCGAGTTATTCCACTAAAAACCCGAAGTTGTACTCTCGTTGCCGCAGATGATATATTAAGCCGAACCAAGTCGGTGTCCATCGATATAGTCATTACATACGAATTGACCCTTCACGAGTATCTCGTAATTAGAGTTGGGTCATAATGTCCGTTATACCCCTCTAATTATTTTTACTTTAAGTACCATTAATTCTCTAATGAACGATTTATTCATAACCATTATGAATTTTAATCTTTCTATTGTAATAGAAAGACTTGAGCGCTCAAATCGTTCAAGCACCAAATCAACCCTTAAGAAAGATACTCCTCTACTTCTGGCAAGAATGAGTGAATTCTATGTCTATGTAAAACGTTCCCAGCTACACAACAGACCATGCCCCAAAGTACGTAGCTATTGGTCGGGACTGCTACACCAACCTCACCTTTGTAAATCAAACGACATAGCCTGTCATGCAGGAGTTCGTAGTACACTCAGGATTAAGATCAATCACATATGACCATCTAGTAGATCGAAATGACTTTCTTTGTTTAACGGATATTAAAAGAATCTCATTTCCATCTGAGTCCAGTCCTATATGATCACATCATACAAGGTGCCTCCATTCTCATGTCTCTACATGGACGATCCCAGATCAAGGTCACCATACAAATATAGGATGGACCGCAGCTATAGATAAACCGCAAACAAAGTACCCGCTTTATTTGCTCTCTATGGACTATTTAAGATTACTAACTTCAGACTTAAATCCTCTTGTGTATGACACTCATACACTAAGTATGAAGGCACATAAGTAATCTAGGGTATTCAAGATGATTTATAATATGGGAAAATTAAACAAATATTTTGATAAATGAATAATGCATCATTTTATTTCAAAATAAATAAAGTCGTTTACATAACATGTAGCTCTAGGGCATATATTCCAACATCTATGTATTTAGAGTTCAAATCCAAATACTTTAAGACAACCGCAAGCACTACACTAATATGAAAAATTCTAATCTATAGGGTCACTTTGCAACTTCATAAGTCAATACTTCATAAGTTGCAACTGATCCCACTAGTATAGTAAAATCAACAGTGACACTCCCACTGCATCTTCTCTGACTTTATATGACACAGACCATCTAATGTCATAATTAGAATCAAAACTAATATGACCTTATGGTTGCAGACCAAATTCTCCATGAATAAGAAACTAGTTCTTAATATCTCAAAGATCACAAAGAACATGTTTCAAGACATCATATGGTCTACTGCATATCAAAATAACTCGTAACAATTATGATTAAATTGATATCTTTAATCGCACATAATATAGTATTCATCATGCCATCATCATATGTGCATAAGATTGCTAGACATTCTAATCAATCTCTCTTTCGACAAAGGTATCATCTTTACGAAAGTTGAATACTATATATATAAAAGAGACACGTTAACTGTCAAACAGTTATACTATCATACTACATAGAAGATAGTCTTACTGTGTCCTTTATTAGATTATATCTAATATACGACTAATGGGAGTATCTCACAAGTCTCTCAGTTTTATATCTTATATAAAACTTTATATCAAATATAACAGGGAATACTCTCACTGCTTTCATGGAGAAAATAAGACTTAAGGATATATCGTTAGGGTTGGTGCTCTGAGCGCCAATTTTAATTTGTATTTCCTTGGTAAATACTAATGTAACGTTTTATTATGAATAAAATGGACAGTTTCTTTTATATAACTTCTTCTTTAACATGGTATAGACGTAATCGACCTTAGAATGATTAGTTATGATGCTGTTGCAAAAGTGTCGCAACTGACATTGAGTTGTATCATGACGTTGTCATTCTTAGAAAGTTCCCAGTCAAGGTTTACAATACTTGGTCAGTAAAGTAAACCCGTTGAGACTGGTACATGTCGTATATTGGAATCTTGGATTCCGATGGTTTCTCAGCGAACCATGAGTCTTGGAGACTCGTATAGATGTGTAGGTGTTTATAACGGATAAACCCTGAACGACTCACCGAAGATTCTTAATGGATGGTACACCAACGTCAATAAAAATCTTCTCGGGTTGAGTGAGCATAGTGATTCTTTGACTTGAGATACCACTGTGGATATCTGAGTTATCCTCCACACTTAGATGGCAGTCACGTCACCGATCTATTAAGATCAGACCTCCGACTGTTCGTTGGGTGTGGACTGATGCTCAGGATATCCTGTCTATATCAAGATAGGATCCGTCAGCTCTGTGTACAGAGTATAGTTATTCAATATGGAATTAGCAATCTGTTAAAACCATGGGCCCGTGGTACACTGTAGAAATTAGTTCTAAGTGTTATTTGAGGGACTGCTAATAGAAACTTCGACGTGATTATATCTATAGAGATTTGACGTTTTTATCTATATCTTTGGATTAATCTGGATACCTGTGACGGAGGGATTATACATATGCAGTGACCTCGACCTGTATGATTCAGTGAGTTTATCCGTGTTCGTCATAATTTACGGGTGGGTGAATTATGGACACGAAATTTGATTTCGTGATGGATATGCCTGAATCTAGAGAGTCTCACTAATGAAATTACTCGTTGAGCACTATGGCAACTATTATGAATAATACTGATTATTTATAACTCGTTTAATGGTTAAACGAAAAATACATGCAATCGGGACTTATTGGTCATTTCCAATATTAATGTGTATTTTATTAATACTTGATTTTATTAATACACATTTAAAAATCAAATTGTGATATTTGACTTATATCATTAATATATGTATCTGAGATATTTATTGTAAATATAATACATATATTTAAGATATTTAAATTTATTAATTAATTAATTTAATTGTTAAATAATTAAATTAATTTTAATAAATTAAATATCTTTAGTAATGATTTCAACCTTTTTAAAGTTGGAAATGGCAAGTTATTATTGGAACACCTTTTTGATAACTTTATCAAAATTAAAGTGTGACTTTAAATTATTAAAATGTGGACCAATAATTATTGAACAAATAAATTAATAATTTTTTTATTTTTTTTAAAGCAAAATTCGGCAATTGAGTGTTAGATTTATCAAAAATTATTTTGATTCATTCCTTCACTCACGCAACATCAACAAAAATTACAAAGAAAGAATTGAGAGCATTCGGTGAGAAAGGAAAAGAAAAACAAAGGCAAAAGCTTGATTTTGTAAGTTCTTTTCACATTTCTTCCTACATGAAAAATGTTTCAATAATTCTTACCTTCAATTGTGTTTTTAAGATCATGCCTCTACTCTTTTAGTTTGTAATTAAATTTATTTAGGAAACCATATCATAGTTATATTAAGATTTGGGGGTGTCCTGCTTACGTCAGGATGGCTCAGCAAGATAAGCTTTTGCCTCGAGGGCAGAAGTTTAGGTTTTTTGGATATCCTTCAAATACGAAAGGATATTTATTCTATGATACCGAGCATCGAAATGTGTTCATAGCTCGCTTCGCAAAATTTCTAGAAATAGAATTTTTGGCTAAATGTGGTGATCATAGACAGGTTGAACTTGATGAAGTACAACCTGGAACCAACGAACTAATGGAGGAACCTGTAATTCAAGAAGATGGAGAACCTTCAACACACACACTCCGTAGGTCACAATGGTATCTAGACCTCATGAACGCTTGTATTTGATACAAGAAAAAAGACACGATGTTCTCTTAGTTGAAGAGACTGACTCTTTTACCTATAGATAATCGATGTTGGACATCGACTCTGTGAGTGGCGAGACGCCATGAAATCCGAGATGGACTCTATGCATGAGAATCAAGTTTGGAACTTGGTTCCGCTTCCCGAAGGAATTGTTCCTATCAGTTGTAAATGGATTTACAAGAGGAAGCGTGGACCCGATGGAAAGGTTTAAACCTTTAAGGCCCGACTGGTAGCTAAAGGTTACTCGTAGCGACCTGGTGTCGACTACGATGAAACTTTTTCTCCAGTTGTTATGCTAAAGTCCATCAGGATTTTATTGTCAATTGCCGCATATCATGATTACAAGATTTGGAAAATGGATGTCAAAACGACTTTTCTAAATGAATTTCTTGATGAAGAAATCTATATGGAACAGCCGGAAGGTTTTGCATCCAGCGAGAACTCGGGCATGGTATGCAAGCTGAAGAAGTCCATTTATGGACTTAAACAAGCTTCATGAAGTTGGAATCTTTGATTCGACGAGATAATCAAATTATCTGGTTTTCTCAAGAATTCAGAAGAATCTTGTGTGTATCAGAAGGCCAGGGAGTATGGTGGTATTTTTAATTCTCTATGTAAACGACATCCTTATCATTGGGAATGATATTTGGATGATGCAAGGAGTCAAAGCTTACCTCTGTAAGAATTTCTCCATGAAGGACCTGGGTGAAGCTTCTTATGTCTTAGGCATAAAACTCTATATAGATAGAGAAATGAAGCTGATTGGGTTATCTCAATCGACGTACATAGATAAGATCTTAGAAAGGTATAATTTTGGTAACTGTAAGACAGCAAACATACCGTTCAGACATGGCTTACATCTTTTGAAGAAGATGTGTCTGCAAACCGAAGATGAGAAGATTAGAATGTCTAATCAACCTTATGCTTCGTTTTGGGCAGCATCATGTATGCCATGTTATATACTAGGTCTGATATCAGCTTTGTAGTTAGTGTGACGAGCAGATATCAGTCCAATCCAGGAAATGACCATTGGATGGCCATTAAACATATCCTAAAGTATCTTAAAGGTATTAAGGATAAGTTTATAATTTATGGAGGAAATGAACTGCAAGTTAATGGGTATACGGATTCCGATTTCCTATCGGATCCTGATGATAGAAAGTCTACATCAAGATTCATGTTTACCCTTAACGGTGGTGCAGTTTGTTGGAAGAGTTCCAAACAAGGGTCGACAGCTGATTCCACCACAGAGGCAGAATATATTGCAGCTTCTGAAGCTGCAAAGGAAGCTGTATGGGTTAGGGACTTTATCACAGAATTGGGAGTAGTCCCAAGTATCGAGAATCTGATTCTGTTACACTGTGATAATATTGGAGCCATTGCGCAAGCAAAGGAACCAACGGCGCATCAGAAGTCGAAGCATGTGGAATGAAAGTACCACATCATTCGAGAGATTGTGTCGCGATGGGACATTGTCGTGTGCAAGGTACCGAGTGAAGATAATGTAGCAGACCCACTTACGAAGGCCATACCTCCTAAGTTATTTGATAAACATGTGGAGTCGATGGGTATTAGAAAGAATCGATATTGGCACTAGAGCAAGTGGGAGATTTTGTTAGGGTTGGTGCTCTGAGCGCCAATTTATTATGTATTTCCTTGTAAATACTAATGTAACGTTTTATTATGAATAAAATGGACAGTTTCTTTTATATAACTTCTTCTTTAACATGGTAAAGACGTAACCGACCTTAGAATGATTAGTTATGATACTGTTGCAAAAGCGTCGCAACTGACATTGAGTTATATCATGACGTTGTCATTCTTAGAAAGTTCCCGGTCAAGGTTTACAATACTTGGTCAGTAAAGTAAACCCGTTGAGACTGGTACATGTCGTATATTGGAATCTTGGATTCCGATGGTTTCTCAGCGAACCATGAGTCTTGGAGACTCGTATAGACGTATAGGTGTTTATAACGGATAAACACTGAACGACTCACCGAAGATTCTTAATGGATGGTACACCAACGTCAATAAAAATCTTCTCGGGTTGAGTGAGCATAATGATTCTTTGACTTGAGATACCACTGTGGATATCTGAGTTATCCTCCACACTTAGATGGCAGTCACGTCACCGATCTATTAAGATCAGACCTCCGCCTGTTCGTTGGGTGTGGACTGATGCTCAGGATATCCTGTGTGTATCAAGATATGATCCATCAAAATTCGGCAATTGAGTGTTAGATTTATCAAAAATTATTTTGATCCATTCCTTCACTCACGCAACATCAACAAAAATTACAAAGAAAGAATTGAGAGCATTTGGTGAGAAAGGATAAGAAAAACAAAGGCAAAAGCTTGATTTTGTAAGTTCTTTTCACATTTCTTCCTACATGAAAAATGTTTCAATAATTCTTAGCTTCAATTGTGCTATTAAGATCATGCCTCTACTCTTTTAGTTTGTAATTAAATTTGTTGGATGCTTGTTTGATGTGTTTATACGCTCTGACTGACCCTACTGACAAATACGTATTCTCTATACTTCGAGAAAACCAGACAATCTGACTGATATCAAAATCAGATAACACTGATTTCCGAAAAGTTTATCTGAGTCTACAATAGGCTCTATAAGCCAGTATATCAAACTCTGATCTTAGCAGAACGCAAACTCTAGGGCCATTATAGAATGAATTCTTCAAACAAAGAAATCACGACGGATCTCTCATTCGAAGAAATCATTCAAGAACGCCACCTTGCATTCTTTAGCCAAAATACAGTTTAATATCAACATTAACCAACAGATCCTTAATTGTTCAATTAGAGCGACTAGAGACAAGTTTTCTCAGAATCTACAATAGACTACTGAGAATAACCTTTGCCATTGTCATACTATAAAGGTCAAAACTTTATCAAGCTCACTTTGCTTTTGCTGCGCAAATAATTTACACATTTTATGAACGATTCATAACGAAAGCCTAATCAAGTTCAAAACTTGATCGTAGTAAGCTAGAACAATTTTAGATCTATGGTTCAAGGGTAATTTCCAAAATCGATATCAAATATCGCTCCCACTATAAGTTTTAGGATAATTTTCTTCGATAAGAA
Source organism: Zanthoxylum bungeanum (assembly GCA_019454045.1). Taxonomy (NCBI): domain Eukaryota; kingdom Viridiplantae; phylum Streptophyta; class Magnoliopsida; order Sapindales; family Rutaceae; genus Zanthoxylum; species Zanthoxylum bungeanum. The sequence goes on along the minus strand of SKCR01049599.1, from coordinate 36,124 downwards.
AATAACAGAATCATTAAGTATCATATACTTTGCAAAGGATTCTAACATCATATTGTACTTATACGGAAGTTGTCTAAGGGTCTTTTCATCTTATTAATTATGTAGTTCCACTTACAGTTTATCATTCTCACATTTTATTTTGATAAGTCAAATCTTTTCTACAATCGTCAACATCTAATGTTACACGCCAAGTAATAAAATAATTTTATTACTCAAGATCATAGAAAAATATTCTATCAAATAGAATACATATTCCATTAAAAGAATAATGATAAACCTTTACTTGTACATCTGAGGCGCAAGTACTTTCAATTATATAACAATTATAAAAATAAAGTTTCAAATCTCAAACTTTTCAAGATTCGAATTTTCTACTATACATATCATATATGTAACTGTAGGAATGAATGGAACCTCAATTAAAGAGATGAATTAGTGTTACTGGAGCATAACCTCAAGAGTATTGAAAACTAATTCGGTAACACTCAATATCAATATCAATATCAATGAATCAAATCATATAAGATTCAATAACTCACACTGACCAATTCCATCAAAATGGAATCGCATAAGTTTAATATTGAGTATGAATCACATTCATTAAATAATCTTAGAACTAATTGCCTTAATGTAACATCCGGCCTAGGCTAGGATGCTACCGGCAGGAGACAGGAAAACCCATCTCCATAAGCCTCTGAATCTGACGAAATTTCGGCATGATGTATGCAGAACATCACACAACCTGGCTTAAAGCCAGCACCATGAGACAACATGCTCAAGCAACTCAACAAAGTACAAACATCAACTAGGCCTCATGCCTGAAACTCAATAAACAAGATGTAAATACTTGGCCTCCGGCCAGAACTCAAAAATAAAACTAAACTATTACATATGCAACAATAAATACAAATACAAACAGGAGTCGTGATGACCCATAACTCAACCCAGGACTCAAGACTCTCTTGACTGCAATTGGGGCGATCCACTGTCTTCAAAGTCTTCACTGAAAACATGCTGGCCAAGTATGTCAGCTACTGACCTGTAAAAACTAACAAACTGTTGTGGTGTGAGTCATAATGACTCAGTAAGTAACCATGCTCCTAACTTAAGCATACAAACTCAAACAAAGTCTGAATCATGTTTCTGAACTAATCTAAACCGTTTATATGACCATGCAAATATTTACGAGTCTGATTTAGCCATATAACTTTTATCCATTTTATTTCCATATTTCCTGCTACTGATCTTTTTATCTGAACACACACAAACATACATTACTTCTGTTTACTACATCTATATTAATCCTCTATATTAAATACATCAAATTCTACTTTTCTAACTAACAGATTAAGATCCAACATGCTTTAGCTGTGCTACTCTGATTTATGTTTACCTCTTATAAACTCTTTACTAATCTGGTTCAGATATTTATTATAACTTTTTCTCTTTCACCATCTTGAAATATCATCAAATTGGTTATACCAAAATATTATTCCTATCAAACATTTAATCCACTACCACTAACTATGTACACATGCATATATTATCATTTCTTCAAGTTCTAACATCATTTCAATATGTTCTTTTCCAAGTAAGTATACAACTCATACAATCATCAATCATATATACGACTAAATGTAACCATGTTATCATGCATCAATGTCATCTAAGCACTTCTAATAATAACCAGAAATCATAATTAATATGCATAGTCTATATATTACGTTCTACCTTAACTTGTGATCATTATCCCACTACAGATATATGTATAAGAAATCATGTTATCAAACATTGATGCTTACAAAGTACCCATTCTATGTAAACTTACAATACATACTAACATCAATCTTATGCACATAGAAATAATAATGCTATTATGCATTAATGCTCATTATATGCATTTCAAATGATAACCAGAATCTATGACTTATGTGCATAATTATAAATTGAACTCTACTCTAACATGCTATGCTTCTATAATGCTTGAAAATTCTTTATGAAATATTATTTACTGAAAAATTCTTTCTGAAAACTCTTTTTAAAACTTTATTTTACTTTTCTTTCTGGAAAAGCTCTTTCTGAAAACTGTATCTGAAGACTGAAAGCTGCATTTGAAAACTGGGATCTGTATCTAAAACTGAAAACTGTATCTCAACACTGTAAACCGTATCTGGAAATTGAAAACTGAAAACTAGAAACTTTCTCTGAATTCTGTATCTCTGAAGCTGTTTTCTGGAAATCTGATATTTCAAAACTTCTTTTCTGAAAAACTGATATCTGAGTGTCTGTAGAAAACTGACGCATTGGGGTGTTACGTATCGTCGTCCCCCCATACGCCCTAGAGTCAAATATGCAACCCATGACATTGGGGCGTTACGTATCGCCGTCCCCCAAAACATGCCATACCTACCCTGAAACTGGTGGTCTTGGGGCGTTACGTATCGCCGTCCCCCAAGCCACAAACTGGAGCTGGGGGTGCGGATCTATGCTACCACCCAAGCTCAAACTGGGGTCTAGGGGCGTTACGTATCACCGTCCCCCTAGCCCATCTTGAGGATCTGAGAGCGTCCCATCAGTCCTCAACATGTGCACATGCTCTCTGAATCCGTCAATTCCAACTGTATCTCTGTAATAGTTACATACTGGGGTGAGTTTTTACCACATGCCCCGAAAACCGTAAAACCATATAAGGTATCTCAAAACTGAAAGAAAACATTTTCTGAAATATATCATCTTTCAAAACATTTGAAACCTTTCTTTGAAACATTTGAAATTGTTGAAAACATTGTTATCTTTTACTCAACTGCTGAAAACTTTAACACACACACACGTGCAGATGCTTTCTCATTATCATTTCTACCTTAGCCATGCTTCCTTAAGATGTCATACATGCACATATACATATTCATGCATACTCATAAATTAATGATGTGCGGATTCTAATCTTACATGCTTCCATCTCTAATGACCTTATAATCCATGAGCTCATACTATCATCGATATGTTTTGCTTACACTAATACATATATGATTTATCATACATCTATACTATCACTAATGAACCCATGCATATACTTTTTCATACAATCTTACTAATTCTATAATTATACTTGTAATCACATTCAAAGCTCTGATACTACATCACTCCATACACACACTCAATTTACATATATAAAGCCAGAATTCTAAATCATATACAAATATTTATTTTCACATGCTATTCTAATTACACACCTATAATATCTTATATTCTTTCAAATCGTTTAATTGATCTCTAGGCTTATAGTATTTATAAACTATCTACTCTTTTACTCACATAAACATACTTTTCCTAATCCTTATGCCTCTTATCTTTATTATATAACAAAGAACTTTACTCATACATAGTTACTTTCTTACAACCGTCATTCTTTAAACTTTAATCACATTCCCTAGGGTGTAGTTTTCTACAACCCCCATACCCAAGTCTCATTAAATTATATTTATGACATTATTCATATGCTCTTATCTAAATATACATACTGGTTATACCTACATATGTATCTTTATACTTCTATATGCCCATACTTATCTTTTGCTCATACCGCTGCTTATAATTGCTTGTTCTTATCTATATGTGTATAATTACACCTGCTTCTTTCTTCTATGTTCATCTTTATATATATACAGGTTTCATGCATAAAACTATATACAACTTTATTATATTACCAATTTCGAGCAACGTTAAATTTCTTAAATATCTGTAGCATGAGTTACTTACCTGGTTTCGCGGACACTCCGAACCTGGACCCGATCGAAATTCCGAGGCCATTTTAGGACTCCCATCGGCCATACGAACGCGATGGTGTCATCAGAATTCCGATCGGAGTTACTGTTCATCACGGGTTACTATTCATCTGACGCTTCTTTCCTCATTTCGCGTGCAACCGGCCGCTATTCGGCAAAATCGACTCCGCACACTCGTAGTACTCATCGAGGGCTTCGATTTAGTAGGTGGCTCGGGCCGTGAAACAGACTGACAAGCCGGATCCGACAAACCCACGTCGCCCCTTTCTCTCTCTCTTTCTCGCCGATCAAGGCGTCTCCAGGCCCATCGCCGGACACCGCCAGATGCGCGGTGGCTGGACGCACCTTTCTGCGCCGGCCAGAGGTGGCCGGCTGGCCGCCGGCGCAGCCCTCCTTCTTTCTCTCTCTCTCGCCCAACGTCTCTGCCTTTCTCTTTTCTTTTTTCTTTTTTTTCTAATGTATTTACTGAAATAATATTAATAAATAATAATAAAACAAAATATCTTATACCAGATTTTACTAAAATGCCCCCACCTATAAGGGTAATTTCGGAAATCATCATTTTTGAAGCCCTTCTGGCGCGATTTTTGAAAATATATCAATGCAAAAGTTGTTCGTCTCGGAAAACCGAGTCCGATGGTTTGATAATCAACTCAATCGGAGTTCATTTGCTAATTCTGTGGTCAAAACAGTAAACTTTACTCGTATAGTAATAATCGTGTAACTGACTTTTAATCCCAAGCGTTTTCCAACGCGACGAATATTCATAATATATTATTCCAACTCATATATCATCACTTGAACTCTTATTCTTCATTATCATCATGCTCCGAGACTATAACATCGTTCCGAGAATCTTCTAGAACATTCCTGAAAATCTGGGATGTTACACTTAAATTCATATGTTTGATCATATCAAACATCTTTGAACAATTCAAAGACTCACAATGAATTTTAAAATATAGTTTTCAACATTACAAATAGAATATTCTTGAACCATTCAAAATATTTTATCCGCGTTTCATTAGAAACATATTGAAAGTTCTCAAATCATTCAAGACGTTCAACATGTTCTCTATTATAAACACGTAACTAAGTCATGACAAATCATTAACTAAATTAGAGAGCATAGAAAACTATCTAAGGTAATTTCTAATTCATTAAACTACATACATCCAATGTATTAGTTTAATAAATATGTGGTCCAATGACGATCATTGGTTAAATGAGATTCAATCACATCATGAATACAATATTCATTAAATGGATAAGGATATGTGGTGTGAACTCGTATCAGACCATCCTTTACCATAAGAAATAAGCATCTAATGCTTTTATGATAAAATCTCATAAAGCACCTGGTTTTGGTCCTAACTGTTTCTTGTTATGACAGCTTTGGCACGTTCACAAGTAGGCGTATCAAGGCTTCACTTGTCAATGACAAACTCAAGCTACCGATGTAGTCCTGACAGCTTTGGCACATTCAGGATTTACACTTTCACTTGAATTTGTCCAATATCAATATACAACCGGTATGGATAATAATTCTATAAACTACACCCTCACAGCTTTGGTACGATCTCGGATGAAGTTATAGAAAGATACCCATAAACCGTACTGACAAGACGGACCAAGAAACATATATCCAATACAAGTTTCTTTACAGCCATATTTCTAAGCGAGGATTTTCCTATGGAAGCTATAATCTACATCAAATGCATAATTTTAATCTAAATCATTTTCTAAATATTTCAATTCTACCTTAGAAAACATAACACAATTTAAATATTAAATTTCAGTTACATTTCCGTTAGTGTAGAACCGAAAAGTAAAGAAACATATATAGATTCCAAGCATGTGTGAACATTAAAATTGGATTATATATCAAATATCAAGCATGAGTAATGTAAATGATGAAGCATCAGCCCCGCTCTAATTCCATTTTTGTTAGGGTTTTGGGGGATGGGGGCAGCGGAAGCGTGGTTCGGGCGAAATCGTAATTTAAAACTTTTTCAAATTACCGAATAAATTATTCAATATCTAATATGAATAATTTATTCATATTTCACCTAAACCTATTTATTCAATATCAAATATCAACATAAATAAGGTTGAAACGTCGTGAAACTTTTACGAAAACCATTTTTCCTTAAAATGACGCAAAACGTGTTTTTGATCGAACCGACCACCCGACAGTTATGGGGACTGGCCAGGTCAGCCCCAATAGTGTCAGGGCAGTTCATGGGCTGCCCGAACTGTGACGGATTCACTATTTGGGCAGTCGTCACCCGATTGACTCAAAAGTCACCCGGTAATGTTGTTTTTGGCCGTTTTCGCTTATTTCAACTCGGAAACACTTTCCGGAAATTGTTCCAACTCCCAAAACACATCCATTATATTCATATGACATCAAATTCATCATAAAATTTCCAGTTTTAATAGATCTGATCAGGAAACCGAAAATTGCCAATTTTCATGCTTTAAATCCAAATTTTCAAAATTAATCAAATTAATCAAGACACCAACCAAAGTCACCAAATATGAACAAGCCAAGAACAATTCTAGGTTCCAAAAGAGTGGTCATAATACTCTAGAATAGCAACTCATCATCTAATGATCAAATTGAAAACTAATTACAATAATTCTTTCCAATACACTTCACACATGCTTCAATCTCTTCCAATTCATCCACAAAACCACAAAGCCCCAAATTCTAAGAAAATGAAGAAACCCTAGAATCCATCTAGCTTAACCAAGAACATGAAATAAACTTTCAAGCTTAGGGATATTGAATATTACCTCTAATTCTTCAATTTCCTAAAGCATTATTCTTGATTTTCTTCCTTTTCTTGGTTGAATATTCAAACTAATTTAAAAGGGACTTTGGGTTATGACTCGTGGCCATGATGGGTTTCATTAGGAAGATGATAAAATAAATTCTTTTTAAATTGATATTGCCGACATAAGGGGGGTAATTTTGTCCATTTGAAATTTAATCAAATTAAATTAATATTAAGCTTTTAAGTGGCCAATCAAATTGACACACATTTAGCTTAATAAATTCATGCCATGTGTTCAAATAATAATTGGACAAATTTTCATAACATTTATGAAAAAGAGTTATTAATTAATAATTTAAATATTTAACAATTAAATATCCAAATAATTAATTAATGTAATTATTATTATATATGTATTTTATTTACAATAAATAAAAAATACATATATTTATGGCATGTGTTAAAATATCATTTTGACGAATATTTAATGTGTATCTAATCGTATTATGTATCAAATACAAATACACAATAATTATTATCGGATAAAATCCGCTAATGCATGTGTTATCGTTTAACCGATTAAACGATTCGAATTAACTCACTTAATCCGATGAAGTATTATGAATAATCCATATTACTCATATCGAGTTGCCCAGGTGCTCAACGAGTACAATTCATATTGTGTGACTCTATAAGTTTAGGTTTATCCGTCACGAAATCCAATTTCTTGTCCATAATCCACCCACTCATGGATTATGATGACCACAAATAATCTCGCTAAACTATGCAAGTCGAGATATACGACATGTATTGGTCTCAGCGGATTTTACTAACCGACCCGTGTTAGTAAATCTTGACCATGAACTTTATTTAAGGATGTACATCTTATAGTGTGTTTCCCATGTCAATTACAGACTACGTTGTAACTGCACATTATATTGTAAATCCTATGGTCTTTTTCTAATATACACGTATCACTAAACCGGATTTAGTTTTTATCTAATTATAATCAGATATCTAATCGTAATTAGATCGAATAAATGTATAAAAGATAATGGTGCTACCATTAAATTAAGTAATATTATGGAAAATGGAATTGCTCTTATTTATGAATCAGACATAAATATGATCCGGATTGGCACTCCGAGCACCAACAATAATAGAAACTAAGTCCAATAATACAAAACCGGCCATATAGGCGGTAAATAATTAATTCAATTTACTTATTTAAATTAAGGGAGTAAATCTAAATTATTATAATAAAAGTTCCACCCCAGACTCCAACAAAAATAGATTACATGCTCATGATGTAATTAAAAACACATAAGAATTTTTTAAATAAATAAAGAGAGAATATAAGAAAACTTAAATAAACATGCAAAACACTTTCTTTTAGGTTTTCATGGAGAAATCCCCCAAAGAAAGCATGAAAAAATTACAAAGTTTAGCTTGGTATTTATAGGCAAATATAAAGACTTCCATCAATTTCTCCACCAAACAAGGCACCAAATCCGTGTTTGGTGGAAGTTTGACAATTTCCATTTTTTTATTTTTATTTTTATTTTTGAAAATGACTTTAATAATTACACTTAACACACTTCTGGATTTTTCATCAATTTCGGTAATGAAAGATTCAGAATTCGAAACTCTTATGAACTTCAAAGTTGTAGATCTTTGAGTCTTCTTTAATCTGGAACTTCAATCACCTTAATCTGATATCAGAATAAAACTTTATGGCCAAAATACGACAATTGCGCAAAGCTGAAATTTCTGAAATTGTACTTCGTTAGAACGCCATTTCAAGTTTCCAATCTCCAAAATCAAAATTTCAAGTCCAGTTTTTGCCCTTATTTATTCCACATTTCGTCCTAATTGATTCCATTAAGTCCCGATTTTATTTTATCTGTAAAATAAACTAAAACACATCAAAACGTTCTTAAAACTCGAGAAACTATACAAAATATTAAGTAAAAGGGGCGGTAAATATTGATATATTTTCCGCTCATCACACCCTAAACCTAATATTTTGCTAGTCCTCGAGCAAAACAAAAAAATAAAATGCAATAAACAATTAAATTAAACTAAGCCACTTTCGTATGGATCACGGATACATTTAGCGTATGCAACAAGCCTTTAAACCCCTAGGTGTCCCTAGTGGACGAGTTGTAGTATCGTGATGGCTTACAGTGAAGATACCCACAAACGTCAATCTATTGCACAGAAAAGCAAAAAGACAAAAGAAAAGAGTATAAACAAGTTAGTGACTAAACAAGTAAAACTTCTTATCCAAGTTAATAAGTGTTTTCTTTCTTTCTAAATTACTAAATAAGTAAATTCTCCGATTATTTTTACCATTCTCCATATACACAACCAACAAAGTATTATTCAACTCATTGTGCCCATAATATTCATAAGTGTAGTTGAAAAGAGAGTAATATTTTTATCCTAAAGTTATATCAAAATTCACACATTTTTTAGCAATGAAATTTTTTTCTGATTTTTTTTACGATCTCTAAATAACACTCGGAACTCTCTTCTGAAGTATACCACGGCCATGGATTTACTAGATCGTAAATACGTACATGATACCTATGCCCTGTACATAGAACTAACGGATTCTATCTTGATACGTACTGGATATCATGAGCATCAGTCCACACCCAACGAACAAGCGGAGGTCTGATCTTAATAGATCGGTGACGTGAATGCCATCAAAGTGTGGAGGATATCTCATATCCATAGTGGTATCTCAAGTCGAAGGACTACTATGCTACTCGACTCGAGAAGATTAGTATTGATGTTGGTGTACCATCTATTAGGAAATCTTCAGTGAGTCGTTCAGTGTTTATCAAATAAACACCTACACGTCTATACGAGTCTCCCAAGACTCATGGTTCATTGGGATAAACCATCGGACAAAGTCACGATATATGACATGTACTAGTCCTCAGCGGATTCTACTAACCAATGTCAATTACAAACTACGTTGTAACTGTTGAACAATTATGACTCATGGCATCACTATTTGTACAGAACATGGTTTTTGTTGTACAATTAAATATGTGACAAAGAAAATTGCTCTTTTATCATTTGTAATTGGATTACCAAGATATATAAATGATAAAAGTCCATATGATTAGTTCCGGATTAATAAGATATGAGACAGTATTAATCCATTAAGGTTTAATCATTAAAATGTCCCTAGTCGTAGTATTATTGAGACTGGACATCGATAATGCGGAATAGACTAGTATTGCACTTGTGCGCGTTGTGGGAGCATAACGACATAGTTCTCATATATTTAAGTATTGGATACGTATGCAAGTTTGATAGGAGGTTGTGTTTACTGATGGTATGGAAACAACTTCCCCCTAGGAATTCCATTGGTACTATGACTATGTGTCTATGGAAGTCCGAATCAGGGTAGGTGTATTTGGTCTTAACCTGAGACTTGCATCGCTAATACTTGCGACAATCCATATACTTTGGTTTTGGTCGTCCAGGGCTTTAACAGGTTCTGTGTACGCCTCTTCTGGTATATTGAGAATCCTAGTGTATTGGGTGTGATGTCAAGATGGAAGTATCACTTCAGTCATATGGAGATGATGATCACGCAGGATACGGAACTAGTACTCTTTAGTACTACAGTCATCGGGATAATATGACTAGGTTATGATTATCCGATTATAGGGATTAGTTACTAGAGATCCGATATATGCTTCGTACGGGGTAGACACAATTCCAGCCCCAGGCCTAACACGTGACATCCGATACTGGATCGCAATACGAAATACTACATATACTACGCCTGATACAGATTACATATTCCTTTAAGAATATTTCTGGAGAATTGGGTAGGCACGGTGCTCTGCTAGAAGCCAACCATGTATTGTAAATCTGTAAAAACGTAGTACTAGGTACGTATGTGTTTGGATAGTCTGACGACCGGATTTACTGCCAACATATCCAGGGATCTCATGGGTCGCTTCCCGAAGATTCACCGATGACATATGACTCGGATATAATTAATCTAGGATTAATTATAAGAGAGAGAAAATTAATCTAGGATTAATTACGGAGAATTTTATCTGGGATAAAATTCAATTAAAAGAGAAAGAACGATTAATTTGGGATTAATCGATAAAATAATATATTCGATATATTAAACGAAATTAGATTTCGACGCGGAATTAAAATTGTATTTTAATTCGGGCTAACGAATTGATTTAGAATTAATTCGCGAGTGACGTGAATAGTGATTTTGCTAGGCATAATTATTTAATTAAATTTGATTTAATTACGTCACAACTGAAAGTTCGTTAATTCAGAATTAGCGAACCTGAGCCCGGGATATGTTGCGGGCCCACTGGTATTTTGAATCAAGTAGGGCCCACAAGTCACATCACGCGTCACATCACTAGTCAACTTTATCACTTTAATGTGATGGAAGTTGTTGGTAGGTGATTGTGTGTTAAACACACAAGTGTGATGGATTGAAAGACATATATCATTTTTTATTACATTTCGTATATGACTTTCATTTTGGTACTTATATTACACAACACACACAACTTCATCCTCTCTCTCTCTCCCTCCAACTCACGGCTTTTGAGCCATTTTTATCTCTTTTGCTTCTTCTTTGCCGAGAACAACAAGGAAATTTTGTGGCAAAATTTTCAAAGCTAGCACTTAAAGGAGTCATTAAAAGGTAATAGGGAAACAAACCCTTGAGCATGGAATCATTCACAAAGCTTGGAGCTTGAAGATCCACACACCAAGGGGTTGATCGAAACACACAAAGAGGAAAAGCTTGGAGCATAAATTTTTATTGTCTTCGCATCGCAAAAGCCGATCAAAGTGAGTATTTCCGCTACTTTACTTTGATGCATTCGCACATTTCATTGCTTAATTTGATCTTGGTTTGACCTAGAAAACCAACAATGGTATCAGAGCGATTATTAAGCATGAAATTGAATTTATGGTAAAATTGATTTGAGCATGATTTGATAAAATTGATTGATTGAGTATGCTTGAATGATGATAACTTAGAGTTATGCATGATCAATTTGATGAAAATTGAATTGGATTAAATTTTCCCCAATTTTTTGGCTTGGCCGAAAATGTAGTATGCCCTAAAGTCATGGTAATTTTGTTTTTTTTGATCATTGGATGAGTTGAAAGACATGGGATATATTGATTTAGGATTTAATTGGATTGAAATCGAAATCGGACATAAAATCCCTATATTGCCGTGAGCTTCAAAAGCATGGAAATGAATTGATTTTGTTTCAATTATGTTGGACATGAATTGATAATTATAGAGCATGATTAATTAGTGTAATTGGTATTTTGGAAATGTTAATTTGACTAATTAATTATGGCTAATGCACTTTAATTGATTAAATTATGATATTTGGAATATTGGAATTTAATTAGTTGGGCTAAATTTGGAATTGGGCTAATAAAGTTGTATTTGGGCATAATGGGCTTGGTTGGGCCAAGTTTGGTTTAGGTTAATTGGTTGGATCCAATTGAGCCTAAAACCATTTCCATAAAGTCCAAATATAATTAAATGGGCATTTAATATTTTAATCGGGCCTAATGGGCCTAAATTGATTTTTGGCAAAAAAGTGATTCCTTATTGGGCTTTGGTTGTCAAATCCCATGCCTTATAAATTAATTGAAAGCCCATGGGACTTTAATTAAATTGACATTGGATGTTAATTGGGCTTTGAGACCCGTTTAGATTAGATTTAGAATCTAAGTCGCAAAGGCTCATTAATAAAGTGTAATTATTTAATTTGGAATTAAATAAAGAATTAGTATTGAATACAAATTAAATTGGATTTAATATTGTAGTTTGATATAATTCAAGAATTTGTATTTTGAATACTTATTGTTAAACGAGTTGGACTGGCGCAAATCAAATCGTTGTTTGAACATTGGATGTTCATTAATTTCAGATTAATTAATTGGATTAGATTGATTGATAACATGTTTTGTGTGAATACATGGATGTGATGTACGAATAATGTATATCGGATGGATATTAGATGGGTGAGGGTAATTTTGGAAATTGTTGTAATAAATTTAGAATTTATTAAATTGGACCTGCGTGTCCAGCCTATTACCTCTTGACTCTTTGTATTTCTCTTCTCACCTATTCCCCTCAATGTAAATGAGGTTTCTTTAGAAGTGTTATGTAATTGGGTAGAAGTAAGATTTGTGCTAGCGGGAGAGAGTAAAATGAGAGATTTGTTCTAGGAACAAATTGTTTTAAATATCCATCCGCATATCATTATTAATTTATTTACCGCGCCTTATTGTGCTTTTAGAATGCATGCTTAAGGGTGTATGATGAGACCTAATCAAAGATAATTAATTGGTTGCCAATTACGCGAAAAACCCTCAACAAATATTAAGCGTTTTTCCTTCAATTGAATGATTCATTCTCAATATCCAAGATTGGCACTGGTTTGTTGGCCAAAGTCAAGACCTTTGTCCATCACGGATGTGTTGAATCATGAAGGCTTTGTTCCATATCGCATGTCTTGTCCAAGTTGTAATTTGTTGGCCAAATTCAAGATCACTTCTTGTCCATCGACATCGATTACGAAGATTTCCAAGGTCAATGGGTCCCGCTTAATTGGAATCATTAAGTTTGTTGTGCCAAAGCCAAGGCTTAGTTGATTCAGAGGAAAAAGGTTACGGAATATATTGGATATATTGGCATATATTAGATATATGTTTCGGACTTGGATGTCCACCTACTGGATCTAGGAATTTGATGAGATCCAATTGATCTTAGAGATCTACCTAGTTAAATATCATACAGCTTGTTGGCCAAAGTCAAGGTTGCGTGTTATTTAACGGGATCCTAGCCCACTAGGAAACTAGGTTTCCCGAGTTCTCAACAGAGGGTTAGAGGCTCGCCGAAAAATAGTGGGAGGCAAGTATTAAATTTACAATTTTATTTAGACATTTGCCAATACGCGCTCATTTTAATTTTTCGTCATTACTTAAATATTTACTCGTTGTTTTAATTAAACAGTTAGACTGTATTCAAACTACTTCAATTTATAGTTGATTATATAATTGGATTATAGTAATCAATATATTTGAATTTAACCAATTAAATTATAGTTGATTATATAGTAAGACTATAGTAATCATTATATTCAATAGTACCCAAAATCGTTGATTGGATAGTTGGACTATAGCAATCAAGATAACTGAAAGATTAACGTTTAGAACATTATCCTGTGAGAAAATGTCTTTAAACGGCTCCAATTTTCAGATTGGGAATAAAACCTCAGGATAGTCCTGGGAACTGAGGAGTTACTTTATTTGATAGAGAAACATCTCGGGCCTAAGCCCGGAGCTGAGCAAATAGTAGAACATGATCTTTGGAAGATTCATGTGATGATAAATTTAGTGCTCAATCCATTATGCTTAATGCAATGACACTTTAATTCCATCGTCAGACTAAAGGATTAGATCCTTATAACATGATGTTGAAATTAAGATCTTCATAGATCTATTCTTAAATCTTAGAAGTACAAATTGCAAAAGAAGCTCTTTTGCTCACGTATGTCAGAGGGTACATCTGTCGAGCACTAGGTGTCGCAGATGATTGCTGACATCGATCAGCTAGGTTAGCCGGGCATTACCTACGTGGCCGAGACTACCAAAGATTTGATCTTATAGTCTCTACCCGAAAGCTGGGGTAGGTTTATTGTGAACCAAGAGTAAACTCTTGGAGAGTTGACGGCTATGCTCTAGGAGGCAGGGTCTGAGCTTCTAAAAAGGGCAAAGGCAAAATCATCATAGTCTTCTGGGAAGACAAATGACATATCCCAAGATGTCTGCCTAAACTGTGGAAAACGGGGTCACTGGAAGCGTGACTGCCGTATAGACAAGGCAGACATGAAGGAAATGAAGGCGGGGCAAGGATCTGGCTTCAAATAGTTTCAAAATTGGATTTTTGATACTAGATATGGTACATAAATATGTACTGATGTGCAGAATCTGCTGATGAGAAGGATACTGACTTCAGTTGAGATTTACCTACGAGTTGGAAACGGGACGAGAGTCGCTGTTTTAACCGTAGAAACCTAAGTTTAGGAACTACCCTTTGGGTATGTACTTAAATTAGGAAACTGTTATAATGTAACTAGTTTGACTAGAAACATTATCTCGATATCAGAGTATAACTCGTTGCGGGTATACCTTTATATTCTAGAACACTAAAATGTTTTATTTTATAAAGATGATATTGAGATAAACACATTAGATGTGAATAACAGTATTTATATTTAGAATATAAATGAATCTCAAACGTATAACATGAAAAACAAATAGCTCAAACTGAATTAATGAGATGAGACTTATTTGTGGCATTGTTGTCTGTGACATATTAAACAAGACTCGTATATCCACACTTTTGAAGAGTGCATACTAGGACGGATTTGATCATATTCAAATGATGTCTACGAATCTAGTTTATTAGGCAAAGTGCCTAAAACACCTTTTACTTGGTAAAAGTGCAAATGTCACCGATCTGTTAGCCCTCGTTCATAGTGACGTAAGTGGGCCCATGTCTAGCTAGGCTAGAGGTGGATATGAATACTTCGTAACCTTTACGGATGTGGCATCGCGTTATGGTTATATATTTCTTTTGAAACACGAATCGGAAACTTTTGATAAATTCAAAGAGTTTCGACACGAAGCAGACAGACAGATCGGCTAAAGTATTAAACCGTCACGGTTAGACCATGGTGGAAAATACTTAAGCAATAAGTTTCTCAATTACTTGAAAGAGTATAGTATTCTTTCAATGTGGATTCTTCACGGAACACCTCAATTAGACGGTGTGTCCGAACGAAGAAACCGAATTTTGTTAGACATGATAAGGTTAATTAAGAGTCGCTCTGAGCTACCATTTTCCTTCTAGGGATACGCATTAAACAGTGCAAAACTTATTTTGAATAAGTTTCCATAAATATCTGTTTGACAGACTTCATATTAGATATGAACAGGAAAGAAACCAGGTTTTCTCATTCCTGAAGATTTGGGAATGCTAGGCATATGTTTGGATGATACCAAACTAGAACCCAAATCGGATAAGTGCCTAAATTGTAGGTTATCCTAGGGTAACCAAAGTATAGTACTTATACAACTCACAATGGAACAATGTAATTGTTGCTCGCCATGCGGGTTTCCTCAGAGGAATACCTAAATGCAGTGGTAAGTGGGAGGAAAGTAAAACTCCATGAAAATCAGAGTAATACTGTTCCAGACACCGATTCTTTAACGGAACACAAACAGTTCTTCAAGGATGAAACTGTACCGCAATCTTCGAATACACAAGAACCGCGCAAGTCGGAGAGAGTCAGAAAACAACTTGGGAAGTATTGGTTTCTGATCTCACCTCGTAAAGATGTCAATCTTATTGAGGAATACGAACTGGCTACGTATGAGGAAGTGATACAAGGTATCGACTCCCTATTATGGCAAAGTGCCATGATGTCAGAAATAGATTCCATGTATATCAACCAAGTTTAGACACTGGTTGTTGTAGCGAAAGGCATTGTGCCTATTGGTACTATATGAGTCTTCAAGGAAGACAAACATGGATGGCAACATACAACGTACAAAGCTAGGCTTGTAGCGAAAAGGTATCGTTATCAACATTGTGTCGATTACGACGAAACCTTTTACTCGTTGTCATGGTTAAATCCATTTGGATAATGTTTGCTGATGCTGCATGTTTCATTTATGAAATATGGTAGCTGAACGTCAAAATCGCTTTCCTTAAATGGAAACCTTTTGGAGGATGTTTACAATATCCTGATGGTTTTTTCATACCAAAACGAGCAAACAATGTTTGCAAGTTAAATCGATCCACTTATGGATTGAAGCAAGCATTGCGTTCTTGGAACTATAGTTTTGATGTAATCATAATGGTATATGATTTAATTCAAAACGAAAATGATTCTTGTGTATATTAGAGGGTTAGTGGGAGCGCACTAATAATGATTGTCCTAAATAATGATGACATATCATTTCTTGGAAATGACATTCCCATAATACAATCGGTGAAAGCTTGGCTTTCATGAAAAATTCTCCGTAAACTACTTGGGAGAGACAAACTTTATTATAGGAATACGGATCTACTGGGATTGATCTAAAAGTTGTTGGGACTCTCTGAGAACTCGTACATTGAAATAAATGTATGCGACCTGGTGTCTCATATACTTTGAGCATATGGAGTCACAATCAGGCCAATCCAAGTGATAGTCACTGGATTGATGTTAAAAACATCCTTAAGTATCTTAGATGAACTAATGATGTTGTCTTATACTATGGAGAATGAGAACTTGAAGTGACTGGGTTCACTGCTGCAAGTTTCCTAACCGATAATAACGACTATAAGTCGTAATATCGGTATTATATAGTTTGAATAATAGAACAGTGAGTTGGAAATCTTCCAAGGAAGATACTATTACCGAATAAACAACAAAAGTGGAATATTGCTGCAGCTGAGGCAGCAATAGAAGCACTTTGGATCTTAAAAATCCTAATAAGATTAGGTGTAGTTCTGTTAGCAGCGGAACTAGGCTACAGCACAGGCTAAAGAATTAATGGTCACATCAACGATCCAAGTATATACTTCAATTATTTCATCTGATTCGTCGGATCGTACATCATGGCGATGTGATGATCGAATAAACCGCATCAGACGATAACATTGCAAATCCGCTGACGAAAGCAGTTTCTCAGTAGAAGTTTGAGCGACCCGTACATAGTTCAAGTGTAGAACACTTGAGTGATTGGCTATAGGCCAAGTGGGAGATTGGTGGACAATTATGACCAATAGCATCACTTTGTACAGAACATGGTGTTGTTGTACAAATTAACTATGTGACAAAGGAAACCTCTTTTATCATTTGTAATTGGATTACCAAGATATATAAATGATAAAAATCCATATGATTAGTTCCGGATTAATAAGTTATAAGACAGTATTAATCCACTAAGGTTTAATCATTAAAATATCCCTAGTCGTAGTATTATCGAGACTGGACATCGATAATGCGGAATAGACTAGTATTGCACTTGTGCGTGTTGTGGGAGAATAACGGCATAGTTCTCATATATTTAAGTATTGGATACTTATGCAAGTGTGATAGGAGGTTGTGTTTACCGATGGTACGGAAACAGCTTCGCTCTGGATAGACCCCTCGGAATTCCATTAGTAGTATGACTATGTGTCTATGGAAGTCCGAATCAGGGTAGATGTATTTGGTCTTAACCTGAGACTTGCATCGCTAATACTTGCGACAATCAATATACTTTGGTTTTGGTCGTCCAGGGCTTTAACAGGTTCTGTGTACACCTCTTCTGGGTATATTGAGATTCATTGTGTATTGGGTGTGATGTCAAGATGGAAGTATCACTCCAGTCATATGGAGATGATAATCACGCAGGATACGGAACTAGTACTCTTTAGTACTACAGTCATCGGGATAATATGACTTGGTCATGATTATCCGATTATAGAGACAAGTTACCAGAGATCCGATATATGATTCGTACAGACACAATTCCAGCCCCAGACCTAGCACGTGACATACGATGCTGGATCGCAATACGCAATACTACATATACTACGCCTGATACAAATTATATATTCCTTTAAGAATATTTCTGGAGAATTGGGTAGACACGGTGCTTTGCTAGAAGCCAATCATGTCTTGTAAATCGGTAAAAACGTAGTACTAGGTACGTACGTGTTCGGATAGTCCGACGACCGGATTACTGCCAACATATCCAGGGATCTCATGGATCGCTTCTCGAAGATTCACCGATGACGTATGACTTGGATATAATTAATCTAGGATTAATTATAAGAGAGAGAAAATTAATATATGATTAATTACGGAGAATTTTATCTGGGATAAAATTCAATTAAAAGAGAGAGAACGATTAATTTGGGATTAATCGATAAAATAATATATTCGATATATTAAACGAAATTAGATTTCGAGGCAGAATTAAAATTGGATTTTAATTCAGGCTAACGAATTGATTTAGAATTAATTCGCGAGCGACGTGAATAGTGATTTTGCTAGGCATATTTATTTTATTAAATTTGATTTAATTACGTCGCAACGTAAAGTTTGCTAATTAGGAATTAGCGAACCCGAGCCCGGGATGTATTGCGGGCCTACTCGTATTTTGAATCAAGTGGGGCCCACAAGTCACATCACGCGTGATATCACTAGTCAACTTTATCACTTTAATGTGATGGAAGTTGTTGGTAGATGATTGTGTGTTAAACACACAAGTGTGATGGATTGAAAGACAAATATCATTTTTTATTTGACCGGCGTAAACACACACGTATAACGCAAGCGCACGTATCGTTCATATAGTATAAAAATATCGATCCCACGAGGACTTAATTCCTACTATTGTTATTAATTATTGAATCTATTTATTTACAAATATCTAATTAAATGGAGAAGAGAATAATTGTTTGATTGGTTGAATGTGGTTTTGCACAATAAATAAATGATTAAAAAGACAAAAGAAAATACTAAGGAAAATAACAAAAGACACAAAGATCTAGGGTTGTGAATCATTCTAATATCTTTTAAAAGATGAAGTGATTGTTTTATGTTTGTGTAATAAATCAGTTTACTAACCTGGAACACTAAATTATGCAAAAGCCTCTGTCGATGGTCAGATGCAAATACCCAGTTTAACCCAATTGAACCATATGTCTATGTCAACCAAATTATCTGGATTCATTAAGTTTAAGTTCCAATTATGGCTACCCCCGCCCGACAGGTATATATCTATCCTGTAAGGAAATCTATTAAAGGGTTATCTATCCTCAAGGAAGATCGTGGGCTATTAAGTCTAAGGCTGAAAACCTAAAATCCCTATGTCTAGTTCATTTTAGATTTACCAGATCAATCTTATTGGTGATCAGACAACAAGAAGCATTAAGCTTAAGACTTAATAAGTAAACTTTTAAATTACCCAAACTATAAAAATAACCCATTATAAACCGGTGATATTAGAATTCATCACAACCCCAGATAACTAACACATAACTAGGGCTACTAAGAACTTAAAAGTAAAAGACATAAAGTAAAAGCTAAAAAGTAAAATAAAATAAAATAAAATGCTAAGGTAAAAGGAATTACTTTTACTATTTACTATTTTAGATATCTCCCATAAAATAATATATAAACTTGTGATAATATTACCAACCGACCAATCTGGCGGTATCCTTTATTAGTCAGGTTTAAACCAGATAAAAATGAATTACCAACCGACCAATCTGACGGTATCCTTTTTAAGTCAATATTTTAAATAATGAATATGTTATTTTTAAGGGAGATTAATCTAAATAGTAACAGTAAAAGAATTACCTTTCACCCTAGCTGGGGAAGTTACCTTCTCATAGTGAATAATAAAAACTGTAAAAAGTAAAAAGTAAAAATTAAATTACTATTATTACAAAAAGTAATTAAAATTATTTACAAAACTAAAAAAATTATAAAAAAAAACTAAAAGAATCTAGAGAGAGAAACTCTCTCTTTATATAGAATAGAAGAGAGAGAGTGGTACCACAGATTCTGAAATTTGAAGCTGAATTTATAGGCGCGGGTAGGCTTCTGGCGTCGCGGCGCCAAGGGCTTTGGCGTCGCGACGCCGGAACAGTGACACGTGTCACGCGTTGATTTGTCGTTTCAGATTCTTATCCGATGACGTGGCACTGTTCATGATAACTCAATAATTGTGATGACGTCATGATGATGTGGCGGTGACGTCATGATGATGTGGCGGTGGTGATTGTCGGCAACTTGAGATGATGACACGTGGCATGCGCACGTTAGTAGATCTTCTGTGATGGTGACACGTGGCACGGCGTATTTTAGCAAACCAATTTCTCAGATTTTGACACGTGTTCAGGCGCACGTTAGCAAAGAGTCGGCGCATGTTAGGCGTCGCGATGCCAAGGGTTTGGGCGTCGCGACGCTCTAAAAATTACGATTTTGCCCTTTTTGCTAATTTTCACTGTTTTGCTCCAAATTACTTCCAATGCTTTCCCAACTTTATTTATCTGCAAAATAACACACAACACATCAAAATATTCACAAAACTCAAGAAACTATACAAAATATAAGGTTAAATAAGTGGGAAATAGTGATAGATTTACCACTCATCACACCCCCAAACCTAACATTTTGCTAGTCCTCGAGCAAAACACAGAATAAAATAACATAAACTTCTTTAAAATAAAATTTAACTAAGCCACTTTCGTAGGGATCACGGTTGCATTTAGCGTATGCAACAAGCCTTTAAACCCCTAGGTGTCCCTAGTGGACGAGTTTTAGTCTCGTGAGGGTTTACAGCAATGACACCCACAAACATTTTACAAAAGTAAAAAGGTAGTAAAACTAATGCACACAAAAGCAAAAAGACAAGCGAAAAGAGAATAAAGAAGTTAGTGACTAATCAGGTGAAACTTCTACTCCAAGTTACTAGTGGTTTTGTTTCTTTCTAAATTACAGAATAAGTAAATTCTCCGATTATTTTTACCATTCTTCATATACACAGCCAACAAGATATTAATCAACTCATTTTTGCACACAACAGTCATAAGTGCAGTTGATAAGAGGTAATATTTTTGTCCTAAAGTTCTATCAGATTTCACACCTTTTGGTAGCAATGGAATAATTTTTTTCTGCTTTTTCTGATTTTTTCTTTGATTTTTTTTTATTTATATACAATATCTTCCATCTATGTAACGAGTGTTGGGTCGGTGGCTCCCAAACCAATTGGCTTTAGGGCACCAGGTGTTAAGACACCCCTAGGGACTTAATTACTCAGACTTCAGATATATATATTTTTGTAGCATCTTTGATCCATGTAACGATCTTTGGGCCAGTGACTCCCAAACCAGTTGGTTTTAGGCACTAGGTGTTAAAACACCCTTACAGACTTAATAACTCGGATCTCGGTTTTTTTTTTTTTTTACTCCATAGCTTTTTGAGATGCTTCCTCCAATTAAACTAGAGCACTGAATATTACAAACTTTTCAATTATAGCTCATGTCTGTATGTTACTATATATGTTGATAATACCTGCTAACTGAGCATATGAAGATCCATTTTAGTCCGTTTTATGGAGAATTCACAAATTAAATAATTCAAAATGAAATAAACAAAAATTAACTTATTTCGAAAATAGGCTTGAGATACGTCTCAGGAGTGGAAACTCCTTACTCGGCTATCTTTTACCAATTTCACCCTTTTAGTCAAAATAAAAACACAAAAATGCAAAATATTTTTGTAATTTTTGAAAAAAATTCAATTTTTTTTGTATTTTTCGAAAAATTTTGGCCTAAAATTAAAAACACACAACTAAAAATAAAGTACTGTTCAACTAATTCCCTCCCCCAAACCTAAATGAGACATTGTCCCCAATGTCTTAAATAGTAAAAGGAGAGTTAAGAAGGTCGTACCTGGTTAGCTGAAAATCTACAGGAAATTAAAGGTTAAGATCCAGATTAATCCGACGCCTCTTACCACGATCGTCCTCAGACCAATTTATCTTTGAAAGGATAGGGTCAACTTGTGGTTCATAGGCTATGAGTTGGTCTATTAGATCCGGAGCAGTTCTGGCAGTAAAGAGGAGTTCTTTCAAAGGTTTTGACACGAACCCATTTCTACGGGCATCATCAAGAAACACACAAAGAAAATCATAAAATCCATCAACGTTGTACAGCCCAATTGGTTTCTGGTGTATGTTCAGGTTCGCCCAAGATAGAACTATAAAAATTTCCTCCAATGTACCCAAGCCACCTGGCAAAGCAATAAAAGCATCAGCACGGTTAATTATTTCTACCAAACGTTCAGACATACCTGGCACGATCAGTTCCTCTTCGTTTGATGATCCAATAAGATTTACCTCTGCCAAGGTTTTTGGGATGATTCTCAAAACGTGACTGCCTCCTTCCTGTACAGCCTTTGAAATGATCCCCATAAGTCCAAGATTGCCTCCGCCATATATTAAGTGCATATTCCTTGCAGCTAAGACTCGACCCAATTCTTGTGCTGCTTCTATGTATTGTGGCTTAGTACCAACACTACTACCGCAAAACACACAGATGTTTTCAACTCGTCTTCTTGAAGTGGATTCCATTTTTTATGTATTTCTTTCTCAAATCAGGATGCATTCCAAAGTGCAATGACGAGCTGAATTTATAGTACCTGAAACGGGTGAGTAATAATAGCACTAGTATCTTCCATAGGAAGCTTGTTTAGCTAAACAACAAAATGAAATAGTGAAAGGTCAAAATGTATGGATCCTGTCTACGAAAATAAAGATAATTACAACAGAAAAGTGAATCAAAGCAATAATTAAGTGAACGGAATTGTGTACGCAATACGCCACTCGTTTGGTATATAAATCCATTTAGGATGCGTCTCAAGAATTAATTCTTTACTCAGCCATCGCTAATGAATTGTTTCTCATCTTTGTGATTGCCAAACACCATTCCTTCTGTCTTAAAATGCTCCGTTTGTGCTTTTCCCTACAAAAATAACACACAAAATTAAAAACTCTACAACATGTATACATAAAATATGAAAACAGAAATTACAACAAATTGCAAGGGTTGCCTCCCTGCTAGCGCTAAATTTTTCGTCTTCAGCCAGACGTGACTGAAATCCATCTGTCAAGGAGGTTTCAATGTCGTTTTGGATGTCCGATTAAAGACAATCATGTGAGCGTTGCTTTTGAAAGGTCTCTTCCAACGGTAAGGTAGCAGAAATTTTTTTGTCCCATTTAGTGCTTGTGCTACCTTTTTGTTCCTTGTTGTTCCAGTGGTTCCTGTAAAGAAAGAAAGAAAATCAGGAGGTCTCGTATGGTGTTTGACTTGGAAGGGAGTTCAATTCTGTCAAGCTTCTGGGAGATATCTTTGATTTGTACTCCCCAAAACAGCGATATTTCTCCTGAATGCTCTGGATCTTTATTAAGGTCAGACATTTGATCCTCCATTTGCTCTGCTTCTTGTTCCACCTTTTCTTCACAGATGTATTGTAAAATTTTTGTATTCAGCTCTTCATCTGTCATCTGTGAGATACATGCTTCAAAATTGTCAACCTGAGGATGCAAAGATGTTTCTGACATTAGGTTTTCATCCTCTGATATGACTGGAATGGATGGTTCAGATAGATCTTCTTCAAACATCAAGGTAAAGCATGCTCCAAGATCTTCATTTTGAGGATTGAAAGTTTGATCCTCCGTTGTTGGTGCAGTTGGTACAAATAGATCAGCTTCATCCTCGTCAGAATCCGAATAATAAAAGTCAAATTGAGACTTTTCCGGTTCGGGCTCCTGAACTAATACCTCTGGTTGTTGATATTGCTCAGCCTCATCCTCTGTTGAAGTGTCATTGTGAAATGATTGGTACTCGAAGGCTTCATTAGTGTCATCTGAAACTGGTTCTTGAGGTATGTAGTTCTGGTTTTCTGTGAATTGTCTCATTTGAGCTGTCATCCTCTGAATGAATTCTGATTGTCTCTGAATACTTTCAAATTGATTCTGACTTGTTTCAAGCATTGTATCCAACTTTTATTTTCATTTCTTGAACATATCTTCGAGCATGTTTGGCAACTGATCTTCCTATGATGGTTCTGGTTGTTGATGAAGATCATAGGTAGATGGTGGATAAGATGGAAAATGTGGTTCGGTGAAATGTGATGGCTCGTCATACCATGAAGGATCTTGATAGCTCTGCCACCCTGGATGGTAGTTGTATTTGCAGTAATCTCTAGGGTGGTTACCATTACATATGTCACATCTCCCCATTGCGTTCTGTTGAGCAAATGTGGTATTGCTTGGTTCTGGCATCCAGTGATAATTGTTGGGCTGGACAACAGGCCTCAGAAAACTGGACTGTTGCTCCCAGATTTGGGGTGTATCTTCTAGTAAAGCTCGTGATCTTTCAATCTCCCAGTAGTGTTCCATTTTTTTCAATCACCTGAAAATACAATAAAGAAATAAAAATTACAGATAAAGAAAATAGATACAAGTAAATTAAATAGCTTCAAAATTAATAACTCAAGAAAAATAAGTCCCCGGCAACGGCGCCAAAAACTTGACCGGCGTAAACACACACGTATAACGCAAGCGCACGTATCGTTCAAGTAGTATAAAAATATCGATCCCACGAGGACTTAATTCCTACTGTTGTTATTAATTATTGAATCTATTTATTTACAAATATCTAATTAAATGGAGAAGAGAATGATTGTTTGATTGGTTGAATGTGGTTTTGCACAATAAATAAATGAATAAAAAGACAAAAGAAAATACTAAGGAAAATAACAAAAGACACAAAGATCTAGGGTTGTGAATCATTCTAATATCTTTTAAAAGATGAAGTGATTATTTTATGTTTGTGTAATAAATCAGTTTACTAACCCGGAACACGAAATTATGCAAAAGCCTCTGTCGATGGTCAGACGCAAATACCCAGTTTAACCCAATTGAACCATATGTCTATGTCAACCAAATTATCTGGATTCATTAAGTTTAAATTCCAATTATGGCTACCCCCGCCCGACAGGTATATGTCTATCCTGTAAGGAAATCTATTAAAGGGTTATCTATCATCAAGGAAGATCGTGGGCTATTAAGTCCAAGGCTGAACCTAAAATCCCTATGTCTAGTTCATTTTAGATTTACCAGATCAATTTTATTGGTGATCAGACAACAAGAAGCATTAAGCTTAAGACTTAATAAATAAACCTTTAAATTACCCAAACTATAAAAATAACCCCTTATAAACTGGTGATATTAGAATTCATCACAACCCCAGATAACTAACACATAACGAGGACTAGTAAGAACTTAAAAGTAAAAGACATAAAGTAAAAGCTCAAAAGTAAAATAAAATAAAATAAAATGCTAAGGTAAAAGGAATTACTTTTACTATTTACTATTTTAGATATCTCCCATAAAATAATATATAAATTGTGATAATATTACCAACCGACCAATCTGGCGGTATCCTTTATTAGTCAGGTTTAAACCAGATTAAAATGAATTACCAACCGACCAATCTGGTGGTATCCTTTTTAAGTCAATATTTTAAATAATGAATATATTATTTTTAAGGGAGATTAATCTAAATAGTAACAGTAAAAGAAGTACCTTTCACCCTAGCTGGGGAAGTTACCTTCTCATGGTGAATAGTAAAAACTGTAAAAAGTAAAAAGTAAAAATTAAATTACTATTATTACAAAAAGTAATTAAAATTATTTACAAAACTAAAAAAATTAAAAAAAAAAACTAAAATAATCTAGAGAGAGAAAATCTCTCTTTATATAGAATAGAAGAGAGAGAGTGGTACCACAGATTCTGAAATTTGAAGCTGAATTTATAGGCGAGGGTAGGCTTCTGGCGTCGCGACGCCAAGGGCTTTGGCGTCGCGATGCCGAACAGTGACATGTGTCACGCGTTGATTTGTCGGTTTCAAATTCTTATCTGATGACGTGGCACTGTTCATGATAACTCAATAATTATGATGACGTCATTGATGACGTCATTGATGATGTGGCGGTGACGTCATGATGATGTGGCGGTGGTGATTGTCGGCAACTTGAGATGATGACACGTGGCATGCGTACGTTAGTAGATCTTCTGTGATGGTGACACGTGGCACGGTGCATTTTAGCAAACCAATTTCTCAGATTTTGACACGTGTTCAGGCGCACGTTAGCAATGAGTCGGCGCACGTTAGGCGTCGCGACGCGTTAAAAATTATGATTTTGCCATTTTTGCCAATTTTCACTGTTTTGCTCCAAATTACTTCCAATGCTTTCCCAACTTTATTTATCTGCAAAATAACATAAAACACATCAAAATATTCACAAAACTCAAGAAACTATACAAAATATAAGGTTAAATGAGTGGGAAATAGTGATAGATTTACCACTCATCATTATTACATTGGTATATGACTTTCATTTTGGTAATTAGATTACACAACACACACAACTTCATCATCTCTCTCTCTCTCCCTCCAACTCACGGCTTTTGAGCCATTTTTCTCTCTTTTGCTTCTCCTTTGCCGAGAACAACAAGGGAGAACAAGGAAATTTTATGGCAAAATTTCCAAAGCTAGCACTTAAAGGAGTCATTCAAAGGTGATAGGGAAATAAACCCTTGAGCATGGATTCATTCACAAAGCTTGGAGCTTGAAGATCCACACACCAAGGGGTTGACCGAAACACACAAAGAGGAAAACCTTGGAGCAGAAATTTGTGTTGTCTTCGCATCGTAAAAGCCGATCAAAGTGAGTATTTCCGCTACTTTACTTTGATGTATTCGCACATTTCATTGCTTAATTTGATCTTGGTTTGACCTAGAAAATCCAACAGTAACTGTGCACTACGTTGTAAATCCTAGGGTCTTTGTCTAATATATACATATCACTAAATCATATTTAGTTTCAATCTAATCGTAATTAGATCGAATACATATATAAACACAAGAGGTGCTACCATTAAGTATGTAATATTATGGAAAAATGAATTGTTCGTATTCATGAATCAGACATAAATACGATCCGGATTGGCACTCCGAGCCCCAACCCTAACATTAAACCCGTAAAGAAAATGAGGAGATAAAGTAAAAGACAGTCATTGAGTATTAGATAAAAAGAAGAATTTCATGGGGGCACCAGTTCGAAGGAAACCTAAGTTCAGACTATAAGAGGTTGAGGATTTCTAGTACATCTCATTGATGTCGTAAAGTGTAGAATGAGAGATAGATGAATTTATGTATAATGAGTTTCGTGAAGGATTTACACCTCTATGTAGACAAAATATAGTATACGGCCCTTGTTTCCACACGAGAAAGAAAGGTTCCAAATGGACTTTCAAAGGGTTAAGCTTTCAGGCATAAGAATCAAATAGAGAATACCAGGATAAGAGATTCTCAGGAGTCATAGTATGGAGTTCTTGAGCAGAATAGCAGAAAATAAGTAAAGGAAGATAAAAGTAGCAGAGACCAGATATCTTCAAACCAAGAAAGACCCAAACAGTTCAACATTAGAAGGGATTCGAGGATAAATCATATTTAAGGGGGGAGAATTTATAACACCCGGTAATCCCGACGACTTGTACGTTGTCAGAGGAAGATGACTATTACGTTATCAGAGGCATGATACATGATGAAAATCATGTTCAAGCATGTATATGCTCATGGAATGACGTTTTAGACATTCGGCAAATTCCTCGCAATTGCGATACATAATTCATTCCAAGATTAAATCCGGACAGCCAATGGTATTTGAGGCGTAATTTTTTCATACAATCTCTGATTGTTATGAAGTTTATATCTTCGAACATCTACGAGCGAGTCCTACAACATCCACGTTGGATATTTTTCCAAATTCGAATCAGAAGAATGCCAAAAATCATGATTTTCGTGACTGCTACAGTAAAAATTTGGGAATGATCTACATTTAGGTGATGTGGCAAAATCCTAGCCACCCATTTCAAAATAAAAATCAGCCCATTTACCAATAAAAAGGGCACTATTCCCTCGTTTCAAAAGCTAAAATGTGAAGGGCTTATGGAAGCCTTCTCATGCCAAGTTTTCTTCTCATCTTCATTTCTTCAAATCATTTTGATCCATTCAAGCTTCATTTCAAGTTTAGTAAGTTTCCTTTCTCTTTCTATCTACTCAATTTTCAATTTTTGGGCAAAGAAATCAAAGTCCCAAATTCGAACCATGCATGCCCTAGGGTTTGAAATTGCTTAATTAGCATTGGAAGTGTCATTGGCATGCATTTTGATTTTGATGATATTAGCAAGGAATGAAACCATTGTGTGTATATATATGTTGGGGAATGATGCTTTGAGATTTAATGGTATAAAAATGATTGAGGGTTGAGGTTATTTCTAGTATATCAATGTTGAAGTTTATAAAAATGACTATGTGAATGTGTTAGTGTGATGATGGGAATTGCATTAAGCATTATCATTGGAAGAGTTTGAGATAGGCCTTGAAATTAAGCAAGCGTCACGACGCTAGAGCCCCAGCGTCGCGACGCATAGCAAACAGAAGCACTCTGCTATGATTCTTTTTGAGTGGGCGTCGCGACACCCAGAGCCTAGTGTCGAAATGCGAAACAAACAGAGGCTCTGCCTCGGCTCTGATCAAGTGGGCATCGCGACGCGAAGTAGAGCATGCTCTCTGCCTAGATCTATTTACGTGGGCGTCGCGACGCGAGGCAGAAATAATTTCATAGTATTTCAGTTTCAACTTAGGATGTTAGAGGTCACCATAAGGGTTTCGTATCGACACTTATACATGCATTATGACATGTCGCAAGTGATATACATCATATGGTGGTTATAGATTAGTTGAATTGAGAAACTTAGTATAATTCCGAAACATATTCACGACTTATATTCTAACTAAGTTTACCGATTATAGATTATCGGTATAAATCCCTAGTCATTCGACGAAGTGAAACAGTGCCAGCCAGATTTCAAAATTTGTGAGTGGACCATTTTCTCAAACTGATTTTATTTAACTGTTTAGATATCATACTTACTTTTCCGCACATAGGGTGTTAGCCAAAGTTTTATTACAAATGTTTTACTATTAAGGATGTTTTAGAAAGATTTATTTCAAAAGCTTGAGTTTATGATTTTTGGAGGCATGGGGAAAAACCCACCTCAGTTGTAACTTAACACAGATATGGAATTGACGGATACAGATATCGTGTGCACACGCAATTTAGAATTAAGGATGATTGATGCGGGTAGCATAGATTCGTACCCCTGGCTCCAGATTTTTGGCTTGGGGGATGGCGAGACATAACGCCCCAATACCACCAGATATTTACGTATAGGGGACGCTCCTAAGCACCAGATTTTACGTATGGGGGACGGTGATACGCAACGCCCACATGTGACAGATATACAGATACAGATTTTTCAGAAATAGATTTTTAGAAACGTATTTCCAAAAATAGATTTTTCAGAAGAGGTGAGTTTTATAAAAGAGTTTTCAGAAAAGATTTTTAATAAAAAGTTAAGTTTTCGGATAAGAAAGAGATTTCAAAAATGGATATTTTCTGTGAGGATTTCAGTTTTTAAATCCATGAATTTTCAGAAAGAATTATTTTTCGTTTTTAATTGTCCACTCACTAGGTCATTCAAACGATCTAACCCTCATACTCCCAATTTGTTTTTGTTTTGCAGGTTACCTAGAGGATGAGCTCGAGAGGATGGATACTGATAGTAGTCACTAGAGGGTCTGAGTCCACCAGGTTATGTACAGAGGTTCCGCATAGTCAGTGTCAAGTAAAAGTTGTATGACATACATTGTATAGTATCAGTCATTGAGTGTTCAATATCAGAGTTGTAATGTAATGTACTATTGAGTACATTATATGAGTATTTGAGATGCATTTCCATAATTATTGAGTTGGGCAATGGCCCCTACGTGAGTTTATGTTTGTAATAATTTTAACAGCATTGGTCATAGTTAGATGGTTAAAGGCTCAGGGGGATAGGATGGCCCATTCCCTGCCGGTAGCATCTCCTTGAGAGGGATGTTACAGGTTGATTCAGTACTTGAACGGTTAGAGCACTCAAATCTTTCTATTACGAATAGAAAGATTAACATTCATAATGGTTATAAATAAATCGTTCATTAGAGAATCAATGGTACATAAGGTAAAAATAACTAGAGGGGAATAACATATATTATGACTCGACTCTAATTACGAGATACTCGTGAATGGTCAATCCATATGTAATGACTATATCGATGGACACCGAAGTGGTTCGAATTAATTTATCTATCTGAGACAACTAGAGTGCTGCTTCGGATTTTTAGTGGAATTACCCGGAGTTAATAATTTGAAATATTTAATTAAGAGCTTAATTAATATTTCGGGATTATTGGAGCTCGGAACTGTAGGTCCATTTGGTCCATGTGCTAGCTCGATATACTATACCAGATTAAATATAATTGGATAGTCCAATTATATACTCACATATGAAAATATTATTAATATGATTAATAATATTATCATGTCACACTTTAAACTATATGTTAACTTTAATATATAGTTTTTATAATTTTATGATAATTAAACACATGGTATTTAATTATATATTATATGATTAAGTAAAGGTTAAATTTATAATTTCTAAATTTGAGTTTTGGAAACCATTGGATTTAATTTGGAAGTTATACCTTTTTTTAAAAGATGGTAATTTTTTATTTTTGTAATAACTTTTCCATTATGGAAAGTTAATATTTTCAATTTTGACATGCCTTGGCCGAATTTGGTGAGTGGGGGAGGGGAATAGTTTGTTTTGTTTTTCAAACAATAACCCTAAGTATAAAAAGGATTTTATTTTTTTCTTTTTTGCCTAAGTCTTTCATTCAAATCCTAGCCACCTTTTTTGTTCTTTATACTCTCTCAAGTTTTGAGAAAAATAAAAGTAAGAACAAAAGAAAAAAAATAAAAAGAAAATCTTATATGACTTTAATCTCTAAAGTGTTTAGGGATTAGTTTTGTGAGTTTAGCCCACACTAGTTTCTATTGGTGACGAGATATAGCACGGAAGGCTATTTGGTGTCGAACTAAATTATTCATCTTCATCGTCCAAACACATCCCACGACAGTGAGCAATTTTCTGCTCACTACCACATGCCCAATGAGTGTTTCGGGGCTAGATTTGATTTTTTTTTCCAGTCCATAACTTTTACAGAATATTAAGGGGTGTTTTGGGGCTGTGATGGGGCTAATTTTTACAGAAAAGTCAGATCTGAAAATTGAGAGGGAACTGAACCAAATAGGGGCTGATTTGGGCAGTAAGTTGGGCGCATTTCGGGTCTAAAACAGTCCAAATTTCCATCGTTGTTCGGGGTCTCTTCTGGGGCTAAAATTTTATCCAAAACAGTAGCAAAATTTCAGTGGTGGAGCTGGTCAGATTCGGCCTTAAGGAGAGGAAGGCAGAAAAAAATTTCTAGTCTTATCTCGGGTGCCTATTGTGTTTCCACTGCGCTAGAAAAATGGTTCCTACAATTGACATCAAGAGCGAGGTTGAAAATTATTTTTAACCATTCTCTTTTTTATTTAGAGTTACTGTTTTTATTTATTTATATGTGTTATAAATAATTATATGCGTGTTTAAATGAGTAGGCACAAATAGTATTCATGAGATGAATAGTTTTGTTATTTCATATGATGAATGAATTTTACATTGGTCGTAAATTTTTCTGACTCTTATTTTTATGTTGGTTTTAATTTTCAAATGTAAGTCCATAAGGCCAATGTTTACAAATGTTGTAATTTCATTTTCCTATGTAAAAATTCAATTGTTGTAATTTGGAGAACCGGAGTCGCAAAAGGAGCCAACACCACCTTGGAGCGAGATTTGAAGACCAAAGGATGCCTTGAGAATTGTATGTACTGATTAATTAGCATAGGAAAAATAGGATTCTAGTCAATGCAAAATATTTCTTATGCTTTATGTATGTTTTATTCGAAATATTTGAATAACATGTCATATAGCTTAGGGTGCCTACTCTTGCATTTCACATGTCATAACATGTTTTGGATGCATATATATTCTAGACATGAAATATGATTTTATGTGATTTAAAGTGGTTAAATTAGAATATGGTATGCATGGAAAATGATTAATTAAATTAATTAGTTTTATAGTTTAAAATTTGAAATTCTAATATAATGGGCTTAATTAGTGCATCATGAATTCCATTGGTATATAGGATGGAAACCCGGACATAAATTTCATAATCAATTCTGAATGGATGGTAATGTGGTCTGTACTCAAGATACAACTTCATGTACCATTGGATTTTATAACGCATTAAGATTTATTAAATAGTTTAATTAAATTTTGACCACTTTAGAATTTTGAAATTTTAAACTTGTTAGTGTTCTAGTATTTTAAGAGTTAAAATATGATAGGTCACTAATACTACTCCAATTAAATTAGTTTAATCAAGTAAAATAATTAGTAGAGACTAATGGATATTAGTGAGTTAAATTTAAGAGTTAAAATTAGTAAGGTCACTAATATTATAGTAGTGTAAATAAGAGTTATGATTTTAGCCGCCATAAATTTATTCACGCTAGTAAATTAAAATATTAGATATTTTAAAAATAGAAACCTTAATTTTAAAATAGTGAGTGGGAGAGGGATACAAAGGCGCCTCGAGACGGCTTTGTTTTCGTCCCCATATGGATGGTGTCTATTTCGGGTCAATATCAAGTTTGGATTCTGAAAGAATAGGTACTCTAGATGTATCTGGTGAACTGACCTACCCTACTATAGCACTTCACTAGTTAAGTCCAAGGGTTCCGAAACGACGGGTCATACTCACAAAGGAATGATTAAATGTTAATCAAAATTCCTCGATCAAATCATATGGTGGTTGGTTAATATAGGAATAAGAGTTATTCTTGTATATATTAATCAATTGAGATTGTCTCGATCTATCGTACAAATACTTGACCTACCCTACGACGGCATTTATTTGTGGGATGATAGATTTCCGTGGCATAGTAATTCTCTTAGGTTTCTAATTCATTATTCATGGTTCATGCATCATGTTTAATTTTATGCCAAAATGTTTGATAATTTTAATATGCGATGAATGAATATTAAATGCATGTTTATTTTATTTTTCAGTTATGGTTTCTCCAATTATTTCAATTCTCTCAAATGATAAGTTAACTGAAGAAAACTATGTTAAATAGAAAAGTAACATGAACGTTATCTTGATTTGTGAAGACCTAAAGTTTGTCCTAACGGAGAAGTGTCCTCCCGAGCCGGCTAGAAATGCTGGCCAAGCTGAGCGCGACGCCTTCCAAAAAATGGGTCGCGGCTAATGAGAAGGCTCGATGCTACTTGCTAGCAAGGATGTCTGAGGTTCTTGTTGCAAAGCATGAGCCTATGGCTACAACATCTCAAATGACGGAGTCATTACAGGGCATATTCGGGAAACCTTCGGAGCGTCAACATCATGAGGCCATGATCTCAGCGATGACTGCTAGGATGAGGGATAAGACATCAGTCCAAGAGCACGTCTTGAGGATGAAGACCTACCTCAACACAGCCGAAACCCATGGTGCTTATATTGACCAGCGGATCCAGGTGACCATGATTATGGAAACTCTTCTGAAACGTTTCCTGTAGTTTAAAAGCAACTATGTTATAAACAAGTTGACTTTTACTTTGACACACATTACGAGTCCATGCTTGTGGATCCTCATAAGCCCAGTGCTGAGGAAAATATTGCCGAGTCTTCTAAATGGGCAAAGATGAAGAAGAAATGAACTAAGAAGGCTAAGGAAAAGCCTATGAAGAAGAAAACAAGAAAGGCTCCAAGGATGCCAAGCCCAACGGAAAGTGTTTCCACTACAACAAGGATAGACATTGGAAAAGGAACTGTCATAAATACCTTGCTAAGCTGAAAGAGAAAATGGCTACAGATAAATACGATTTACTTGTTATCGAATCTCTATTAGTGGAGGATGATGAATCTGCATGTATTATTGATTCTGGAGCCACTAACCATGTTTGTTTTTCTTTGCAGCTACTTGACACATAGAATGACCTTGCTGAAGGTGACTACACTATGAGGGTCGGGACAAGGGATGCAGTTTCAGCAAGAGTAGTGAGAGTTTCCAGTTTAAAATTTATGAATAATAGTTATTTAAATTTGAACAATGTGTTATACATTCTCGGTTTTCGCAAGAATTTGAAATCTGTTTCCAAACTTTTGGATGATGGTTTTTCAGTTTCTTTTAATAGTAATTTGGTTATTATTGGTAGAAATGGATTAACTATATGCACAAGAAACTCATAAAATAACTTGTATGTGTTAAGACTGTTAACACATAGGTCACCGCTCAACACTGAAATATTTAAGGTTGAGAAACCTAAAACAAAACGGTAAAAGATTTCTCATGATGACACATATATGTGGCATCTTAGACTTGGTCATATCAACCTTGATCGAATAGATAGGTTGATAAATAATGGAGCCTTAAACCAGTTAAAGCTAGGAACTTTACCAGTTTGCGAATCATGTTTATAAGGAAAAATGATCAAGAGACCTTTTACTGGAAAAGATATAATAGCCAGTCAACCACTTGAGCTAATACATTCAGACATTTGCGTACCAATGAATGTAAGAGCCTGAGGTGGTTATGAATACTTCGTCACATTTATTAATGATTATTTAAGATATGGTTATGTTTACCTAATGCAACACAAGTCATATACTTTTGAAAATTTCAAAGACTATCGTGCTGAAGTTTAGAACCAATTAGGTAAAACGATCAAAACTCTATGATCAGATCGTGGAGGAGAATACATTGATAGATATTTTGAGGAATTCTTAGTTGAGCATGGGATAGTATCTCAGCTCATAGCCCCTGGAACACCACAGTAAAATGGTGTTGCATAGAGGAGAAATCAGACCCTACTAGACATTATAAGATCTATATTTAGTTATAGCTCACTACCTAGTTCATTCTGAGGCTATGCATTGCAAAACGCAATGCATATCCTTTATGTAGTTCCATCTAAGTTTGTTCTTAAGACTCCCTTAGAGTTGTAGAGTGGTTGTAAAACTAGTTTACGATATTTCCGCATATAGGGGTGTCCAGCACATATTCTGAAGAATAAGACAACTAAGATGGAGCCGTGTTCACAGGTTTGTCTATTTGTAGGCTATCTTAAGGAGACTATGGGTGGATTCTCTTATTGCTCTGAAGATAATAAAGTGTTTGTATCGACAAACGCTATGTTTCTAGAGGAGGACTATATGAGAGAGTTCAAACATTGAAGTAAGGTGTTACTCGAGGAGTTACTTACTGGTTTGACAAGCACATAATCATCAACGACAGTTGACAAAACACATAACACCTTCGACATCTGAGCGTCATATGTAAGTTCGTCAGAATGATCTATCTGCCACCTCGACGTAGTGTGAGGGTTGTACGACAACTTGATCGCTATCTAGGAGTTGGAGAGGCACGGGTTATTGCCTCCAGCAATGGTATAGATGATCCATTGACCTATCGTAGTTCATTGGATGATTCTGATAAAGAGGAATGGCTCAAAACCATGAACCTCGAGATGGAGTCTATGTACTCCAACTTAGTCTGGGAACTTGTAGACTAATCTGATGGGGTAAAACCCATAGGTTGCAAGTGGATCTACAAGAGAAAAAGGGGAGCAGATGGGAAGAAACAAACCTTCAAGGCTAGGATAATGGCCAAGGGTTATACCCAAAAATAGGGAGTTGACTATGAGGAAACTTTCTCGCCAATAGCCATGCTCAAATCCATTTGCACTCTTCTATCTATTGTCGTATATTATGACTATGAGATTTGGCAAATGGACATCAAGTCTGCATTCTTGAATGGCAATCTTGATGAGTGTATCTATATAGTAA
>SKCR01049598.1:0-88766 GCA_019454045.1 Zanthoxylum bungeanum | reverse complement strand
TTAGGTTTCTGACTTCTCTGGTTCCTCCCAGCTTATTGGCGAGATGCTCCCAAGGTTTCTCGTCAGGTTCGGAGGCGAGTATATTGGGCTCGTCGGTATGCCCCACTGGAGGGACTGGTAAATGACGCGGCTTTTGTTGAGTCTGGCCTTATTCGGGCTGTCCCCACGGATGTCTCGGGTCGGATAGGTAGATGTCTGTTTGTTCTGTCTTCCCTGTTTGTTTATTTTGATGTCTCTCTTCCTTTTTTTCTTCTTCTGTTTATATGCTCCGGTCCTGATTTTCTCTTTTTGCTTTTGCTTTTTGTAGGCATGTCGAAAAGGCCAAAGTTTCTTGAGAAGTTGGCCGGTACCATGAAGAAAACCGGTCAAGCTGAGGTTGGAACTTCTCGGGCGCAGCCTGATCTTGTTGAGAAGGTGTCTCCAGGACAAGTTCAAACGGGTGCTCGGGGAAATCTTCCTCTTCTGGCGTGCAATCATCAGGATCCGTGCTCGCCTTGTCAGTCCACCGAAACCCTCTTAAGGAAGAGGAGGCGTCAGCTTGGGGCCGAGGAGACCGAGTTGGCTCAAGAGGAAGAAGAGGAGGAGCTGCTCCGGTTAAGAGGAAGGACGTCCGTAGGGGGAGGAAGTCCTCTAAGGCTCTTCCAAAAGCGGAAGGGCCCTGTGGTCCTCGGGGTGGATGACTTGGGAGAAAGCATCCGGGAGGCTACCTCACACTTAGTGCCGGCTTTCAATGAATTGGCCGAGGTGATTCCCCCGGGGGAGGTTTCGAGGTATGAGGATGTATCTCCGAAGGTGTTGTGACTGAGATGAGTTCTCAGATGGCGAAGGTATTTTCACTTCCCTTCTCGGTTTTTGGGTCTTGGTCCTCTTTATTTTTTATGTATTGACTCTCTTCTCTCCTTTTTTGTGTGCAGGCCAACTACCTCATGCCAAGAATAAGGGTCTTCTTCTGACTTTGTTGTCCGAGGGTGGTCAGGCCCAGAGGCTTCAAAATCTCTCTCCGAAGTGGAGGCAAAACTTGGCTGACCGGGAGGAGGTGATTAAGAATCATGAGGCGACCGCTGTTGAGAATTTCAAAGCGAACAAGGCTCTCAAGGCTGCCGCTGTGCTGGAAAGAAAGCTTGCTGATAATGCCAGGGAGGACCTGAAGGTTGCCCAATCTGAGATTGGCGTTCTGAAGGGGAAGGTAGCAAGTGCTGAGGCCAAGTTGAAGAACAAAGACAAGGAGGTCGCACGGGCCCGAGATAGTCTTGAGAGGAAAAAGACCGAGCTTGAGGAGAGAGAGATCGACCTCGAGGAGAGAGAGATCGAGCTTGAGAAGAGGGAGAGTGAGCTTGAGGCCGAGAAGGAGGCTATCCGCCTTGAGGGAGTTGGTGATTGTGCTGATTTAATTCCGATGGTGCTGCCAGGTCTGAACATGGACCCCATTCGTGCGGCCATCAGCTATTGCAAGGGGGATATCTCCGAGGAGGAGTTTCGGAAGTGGCTCCCTTCCCCACCTGAGGAGGCGATGGATCCCGCCCCTATTTCGTTGTTCCGGCTTCCGAGGCTTCTTACGAAGAACGTCCTGAGGTTCCGGCCGCCGGCGAGGACTGCCCTGAGATCCCTCCTCCGTCCCTGAAGTAGAGGTCTATCCTGCTGTCGAGGTTGAAGCCACAGTCCCCCTCCCGATGCCGAGCCGCTTCTTCCCGCCACCTGAACCATCTGAGGAAGAAATTCATGCCCATGTGTGGGCTGAATGAAAAGGGTAACCCTACCGGGGCCTATGTACACTTTAATTATTTGTAATAACATTACAATTTGTATTTATACACACATGTATTTTTGTCTATTTATTTCTCTTTTTTTTTTTATGCTTCTCGTTATCCTAACAATTTTAAGGTTCATCAGGGGTCAGCATGAGCCGGATGGGGTCTAATTTGACCCCGAGCAGAGTGAGGCACTTGGCCCCGGGGGAATGTTACCTCCCCAAACCAAAGAAGCTGACTCGGTGGGACGTAACCCGACCCCGAGTTGAGTGAAAGACTTGGGTTCTGGGGGAATTTACCTCCCCAACCAAAGAAGCTGACTCGGTGGGACGTAACCCGACCCCGAGTTGGTGAAAGACTTGGGTTTCTGGGGGATTGTTACGTCCCCAGTCCAAAGGGCAAGACTCGGTGGGACATCGCCGACCCCGAGCTGTAGAATCACTTGGTCCTGGGGGAATGTTACGTCCCCAGTCCAAAGGGCAGACTCGGTGGGACATCGCCCGACCCCGAGCTGTAAGAATCACTTGGTCCTGGGGGAATGTTACGTCCCCAGTCCAAAGACAGACTCGGTGGGACATCGCCCGACCCCGAGCTGTAAAATCACTTGGTCCTGGGGAATGTTACGTCCCCAGTGCAAAGACAGACTCGGTGGGACATCGCCCGACCCCGAGCTGTAAGAATCACTTGGTCCTGGGGGAATGTTACGTCCCCAGTCCAAAGACAGACTCGGTGGACATCGCCCGACCCCGAGCTGTAAGAATCACTTGGTCCTGGGGGAATGTTACGTCCCCAGTCCAAAGGGCAGACTCGGTGGGACATCGCCCGACCCCGAGCTGTAAGAATCACTTGGTCCTGGGGGAATGTTACGTCCCCAGTCCAAAGGGCAGACTCGGTGGGACATCGCCCGACCCCGAGCTGTAAGAATCACTTGGTCCTGGGGGAATGTTACGTCCCCAGTCCAAAGACAGACTCGGTGGGACATCGCCCGACCCCGAGCTGTAAGAATCACTTGGTCCTGGGGGAATGTTACGTCCCCAGTCCAAAGACAGACTCGGTGGGACATCGCCCGACCCCGAGCTGTAAGAATCACTTGGTCCTGGGGAATGTTACGTCCCCAGTCCAAAGGGCAGACTCGGTGGGACATCGCCCGACCCCGAGGTAAGAATCACTTGGTCCTGGGGGAATGTTACGTCCCCAGTCCAAAGGGCAGACTCGGTGGACATCGCCCGACCCCGAGCTGTAAGAATCACTTGGTCCTGGGGGAATGTTACGTCCCCAGTCCAAGGGCAGACTCGGTGGGACATCGCCCGACCCCGAGCTGTAAGAATCACTTGGTCCTGGGGGAATGTTACGTCCCCAGTCCAAAGACAGACTCGGTGGGACATCGCCCGACCCCGAGCTGTAAGAATCACTTGGTCCTGGGGGAATGTTACGTCCCCAGTCAAAAGATAGACTCGGTGGGACATCGCCCGACCCCGAGCTGTAAGAATCACTTGGTCCTGGGGGATGTTACGTCCCCAGTCCAAAGGGCAGACTCGGTGGGACATCGCCCGACCCCGAGCTGTAAGAATCACTTGGTCCTGGGGGAATGTTACGTCCCCAGTCCAAAGGGCAGACTCGGTGGGACATCGCCCGACCCCGAGCTGTAAAATCACTTGGTCCTGGGGGAATGTTACGTCCCCAGTCCAAAGGGCAGACTCGGTGGGACATCGCCCGCCCGACCCCGAGCTGTAAGAATCACTTGGTCCTGGGGGAATGTTACGTCCCCAGTCCAAAGGGCAGACTCGGTGGGACATCGCCCGACCCCGAGCTGTAAGAATCACTTGGTCCTGGGGGAATGTTACGTCCCCAGTCCAAAGGGCAGACTCGGTGGGACATCGCCCGACCCCGAGCTGTAAGAATCACTTGGTCCTGGGGAATGTTACGTCCCCAGTCCAAAGACAGACTCGGTGGGACATCGCCCGACCCCGAGCTGTAAGAATCACTTGGTCCTGGGGGAATGTTACGTCCCCAGTCCAAAGCAGACTCGGTGGGACATCGCCCGACCCCGAGCTTTAAGAATCACTTGGTCCTGGGGGAATGTTACGTCCCCAGTCCAAAGACAGACTCGGTGGGACATCACCCGACCCCGAGTTTGTTTATCTTAGTGGCCTCGGCAGAACGAAATCCAGCCCCGTGCCGAAGTTTTTTTTGATAGTCCCGGTGGTGGTTGTTTTTTTGCTTTCAAAGGATTTTGCCAGACAAGGAATTTTTATTCATGCTTGGGGGCGTGTTGCCCTCTTTACAACAGTTGTTCCGATTCGGTGTTTTGCCCGGTTTCTGCAAAAAAGAAAATAGAAAAAGGAAAGTTGATTTTTACGGGAAGTACTTTCTTAACATTTCGGCGTTCCATGGTTTCTTCAACCTCGTGCCGTCCAGATGTTCTAGGATGTAGGCCCCTGGTCTTACTACCTCGGTGATTTTGTAGGGTCCTTCCCACTTGGCACCTAACGACCCTTCTTCTGGTCGTCGGGTGTTCAGAGTCACTTTTCTTAGCACTAGATCGCCTGTTAGAAAGGAGCGGGTCCGAACTCTCCTATTGTAGAAGCGGGCCATTCTCTGTTGGTAGATTGCTGCTCTTACTGCTGACTGTTCTCTTCTTTCTTTCTTCGATCAGGTCGAGGTGGTTTTTGATAAGTTTTTCGTTCCGCTCGTTCTCAAAGTGGCGGACCCTGTGGGTTGATATTCCGATCTCTGCTGGGATGACGGCCTCACATCCGTATGATAGGGAGAAGGGTGTCTCTCCTGTTGAATCCTTGAAGGTCGTCCGGTGTGCCCACAGTACTTCCGGTAGCTCCTCGACCCATAGGCTTTTGCTTGATCCCAGTCGAGCTTTCAGGTTTGACTTGATGGTTTTATTGGTGGCTTCAACCTGCCCGTTTGACTTGGGATGGGCTGGCGAGGCGAATTTCAAAGTTATCTGGAGGTCTTCACAAAGTTTCCTGAATCCCCTGCTGTCGAATTGCTTTCCGTTGTCGGTGATGATTGCTTGGGGGATTCCGAACCGACAGATTATATTTCTTTTCAGGAACTCTGTGGCCTTCTTTTCCGAGATGGTGGACAATGGCTCTGCCTCTACCCATTTGGTAAAGTAGTCTATGGCTACGATTGCATATTTTGCCTGACCTCGTCCCTTCGGCATCGGCCCTATGATGTCTAGCCCCCACTGTGCGAAGGGCCAGGGGCTGGATATGGTGGTCAGCTGCTCTGCCGGCTGATGGTAGAGGTTGGCATTTTTCTGGCAACCTTCGCATTTCCGTGCTATCCTCACGCCATCCTGGTGCATGGTTGGCCAGTAAAACTTGCCTCAAGGCTTTGAAGGCGATTGATCTTCCCCCGGCGTGGCTTCCGCAGATGCCTGCGTGAATCTCCCTGAGCACGTAGTCTGCTTCTTCTGGTGCTAAGCATCTTAAGAGGGGTACGGTGTATCCTCTCCGGTAGTACTCCTTCAATCAGGGAAAACTTGGTGCTCTTGAACTTCAGCTTCCTGGCCTCCTTTTTATCTTTAGGGTTTCTCCTGTTTCCAGATATCTCCTGATCGGCTGCATCCATGAATCTTTGCCTTCTTCTTCTAGTACATCCACCTCTGTCTCCCCTATGCTTCTTTCTTTCTCGGAGGTATATAAAAGGGATTACCCTGGGGTTTTCTGTCCTCATTGAAGAGGCGAGTCGGGCTAGGGAATCTGCTTCGCAGTTGTCTTCTCGTCCGACCTGTTCGAAGAGTACGTTTCCCACTTTCTCCCCCATTTCCTCACTTCGGCCAGGTAAGCTACCATGGCTGGTTCTCTGGCTTGAAAGTCCCCTTTCAGCTGTTGTATTGCTAGCTGAGAATCACTCCTGATCACTACGTTGTGGACCCCTACTACTACGTACATAGCCTTAGTCCGGCCAGTATTGCCTCGTACTCTGCTTCGTTGTTTGTAGTTTTGAAGGCGAATTTGAGGGCGAGCAGTATTTCTTCTCCCTTTTCACTTTTTAGTGCTACCCCTGCTTCCGTAGCCGTGCGAACTTGCGGATCCGTCTACAGACATTTCCCACCTGTCTTCTTCCACGGCCAAGACCTGTGGTTCCGTGAGTTCTGCTATGAAGTCCGCTAAGGCCTGCCCTCTTATTGCTGTTCTTGGGAGGTAGGAGATGTCGTGCTCGCTTATTTCTACTGACCACTTCATCAGTCTCCCTGAGGCCTCTGGTTTTTGCAAGATTTGTCTCAGGGGATAATCCGTGTATACCTTGATAGGATGGGCCTGAAAGTAGGGTCGTAACTTCCGTGCCGCAGTGACCAGGATAGGGCAATGAGTTCGTGCATGGGGTATCGAGTTTCTGCGTCCAGCAGGGCTTTACTGACATAGTAAACCGGTTTCTGGACATGGTCGGTCTCTTGTACCAGTGCCGAGCTTACTGCGTGCTTTGAGACGGCCAGGTATAGATACAGTGTCTCCCCTGGGAGGGGTTTGGCTAGGAGAGGGGGCTGTGCCAGGTATTGTTTTAGGTGCTGGAAGGCTTCTTCGCACTCAGGTGTCCAGTCGACCCCTTTTTGAGCTTTTTTGATGACTTTGAAGAAAGGATGGCACTTGTCGGTTGCTCGTGAGATGAACCGGTTGAGTGCGGCGATTCTTCCTGTAAGGCTTTGTACTTCCTTAACTGTCCGGGGCGATTTCAGGTCTAGCACGGCTTGTATCTTTTGCGGTTCGCTTCAATACCTCGTGAACTCACCATGTAGCCCAGGAATTTTCCTGAGGCTACCCCGAATGCACACTTCTCTGGATTGAGCTTTAAACTGTGTTTCCTCAGGAGTTCGAAAGTTTTCTTCAGGTCGGCCACATGGTCTCTTGGTTCTCCGGACATTGTTATCATGTCGTCGACATATACCAGCATGGTTGTGCCGATGAGCGGTTTGAAGATTTTGTTCACCAGTCTCTGGAAAGTCGCCCCTGCATTCTTCAATCCGAAAGGCATTACTTTATAACAGTACAGCCCTTGGTCAGTGATAAAGGTGGTCTTCTCCTCGTCCGCAGGGTGCATCTTGACTTGATTGTATCCCGAGAAAGCGTCCATGAAGCTTAGCAGCCCTTGGCAGGCTGTTGTGTCTACCAGTTGGTCTATATTTGGGAGGGGAAAGCTGTCTTTTGGACATGCTTTGTTGAGGTCGGTGAAATCTACGCACATTCTCCACTTTCCGTTAGATTTTTTCACCAATACTACGTTGGACACCCATTCTGGGTATTTTACTTCCCGGATGAAACCGGCTTTCAGCAATTTTTCCACCTCGGTTGCTATTGCTCTGCACCGCTCCTGGTTGAATATTCTCCTCTTCTGTTTTACTGGTTTGTGTAATGGGTTCACTGCTAAGCAAAAACGTCGATTCCGGGCATGTCATCGTGTCCCCATGCAAAAACGTCGGGGTACTCTTGTAGACATTCCAACAAGTCTTTTCTTAGGGCCTCGTCTAGACTTCCCCCTATTCTTATGCTTTTCTTTGGCCCGAATAGTTTACTTCTTCTAATTCTTCGGCTGCTCCGAGCCGTGCAGCTTTATCGGGCCGAGGAGCAGGGTCTTTCCTCGTGTTCTTGTCGTCCTCGTCTCTCTGTCTCTTCTTGGTGCCTCTTTCCACGCAGAGGGTCTCTCGCGAGAAAGTGGCAAAACAGCTGCGGGCTATCTTCTGGCTTCCGCATATGATCCCGATCCCTTCCCGTGTGGGGAACTTCAATTTCAAGTAATAACAGGACATTGCGGCCTTGGTTTTCATCATGAAGGGGCGGCCGACAATGACTTGATAACTGCTCATGCAGTCTACTACAGTGAAGTTTATCATGATTGTTCGGGTTTTGGGGGCGGCTCCGATCGTCATTGCTAGTTGAATTCTTCCCAGCGGGACGACCGTTGAACCCCCGAAACCGTACAGGGGGGTGCTGTCCTCGGTTAGAGCTGTGTATTCTACCCCCAGGCTCTCCAAAGTTTCTTTGGAAATTATGTCTACTGCTGCGCTCCGGGTCCACCAAGATTCTGTCCACTTCTGTGCCGCCGATTGTTGCTTTGATTATTAGTGCGTCGTCATGGGGGAAACTTACCCCCTGAGCGTCTTCATCGGTGAACATAATGGGTGTCGACCGATTCCTCGTGGGTTTGGGATTTTTTCTATTTTCAGCACCTCTGTCCCCCGTGCTCGGCTGTAATTCTTTCTCGACCGGTTAGAGTCCCCGGCCAGCGTTGCCCCTCCTGCGATGACGTTCACCTCTCGATTCCTTGCCCTTTGTCTGGCGGCCATGATCTCATGGTCGATGTAATTGTTCAGGTACCCGTTCCGGGCCAGGTCCTCCATTTGTTCCCGCAGGTCCTTGCATTCATCGGTTGTGTGCCCTTTTAGATTGTGGTGCAGGCAGTAGGATCTTTTGTTTTTTCTGTCTGGGGGAAACCTCCTGAGGTCGGGCTCTATTAAGAGGCCTTTCTCCCGTATCTCCATGATGATTTCCCCTGGCGGCTTGCTTAGGGGAATATACGCTTCCTCTCGGACCACATGGTTTACTTGAGTTGCGGGCCCTTTTCCTTGATCCTTTTGTGCCATTGGCTTGAACTCTTTAGGTCTTGGATTGAACTTCCGAAATTCTCTTTCCGGTCGCCGATGGTCTTCTCTCCTTGTCACCCTTTCTCTGGCGGTTGTCCCTCTCCGGGATACTTTTTCCTCGCTTTCAAGTAGGACGTACTTCCTGGCTATCTCCAGTGCGGTAGCGTAGTCTGGTGTCTCATGGATCCTCAGGTGGGTCCATAGTTTCCCGACTCTTAGGGCCCCTTTCAGACTTTCCAGGGCTTCTTGGGATTCGTACCCTCCGACCTCGAGTACAGTGTTGTGATACCTTTCAATGAAGCTTTTCAGTGTTTCGTCGTCTCCTTGTTTCATGAGCCTTAGTTCTCCTATTGTTTTCTTAGGGGTGCAGGCTCCTTTGAAGTGCCGGATAAACGACTTCTTAAGTTGGGAGAAGCTCTAAATGCTCCTCGGGGCCAGACTCCTATACCATAGGATGGCAGGCCCACCTAAAGTTAAGGGAAATACTTTGCATA
The DNA here is from genome assembly GCA_019454045.1 of Zanthoxylum bungeanum. Taxonomy (NCBI): domain Eukaryota; kingdom Viridiplantae; phylum Streptophyta; class Magnoliopsida; order Sapindales; family Rutaceae; genus Zanthoxylum; species Zanthoxylum bungeanum. The sequence continues at coordinate 79,923 of SKCR01049598.1, read as the reverse complement.
TGACGTCGCCCGTTACTCCTTGTACTTCCATCAGGAGGACAAAGTTTTCGATGTGGGATTTTGGGTCGGAGTGGCCTTTGTATGGTGCCATGGTCGGCATGTTAAATCGCTTCGGGAACTGTGCTGACCTTATCTCTTCCGTAAGGGGAGACCGCTCTTCCTCGCCTCGGGTGTCTCCCGCGCCGGTCTTGAGGCCTTCTCCCCATCTGGTCATCTCTTTTCTCAACCAAGACTTTATTTCACGGGTTGTGCCCTCGTGTCGCCTTCTGTGTCCTTCTGTTCGCCTGTCGTTCCGGGCGTGGCGTTCTTTAAACCCGGAGGTCTCCTGTACGTCTTCGTTATACTTTCTATCCTCCCTCTCGGAGTTGTAAAAACTGTCGGATGAGGGGTCGGGTGATTGTTCCTCCTCTTCTTCTTCCCATGTGTCTTCTGATCGTGGCTCTCTTCCTACCACTTCAGATCTTATCCCATAGGGGCCTCTCTTTCTGGGTCCCTCGTCTTCGCTTACATCTACTACTCTTTTCCCTCTTTCCCTCTCTTTCCTCCTCTGGCCGGTCCGGTTTCAGGTTTCTCGTTGTTTGCTCCTTCCATTCTTTCTAGTCGATTCATCATAGACCTCATGATATCTTCCATCTTTTTTATCCAGTCCATTGCCGGACCTCCTGGTTGGTGATTTCCGCCCTCCGCCATTTGTCTTATCACGTGAACTGCTTTTTGTGAAGTTTCCCCACAGACGGCGCCAACTGTTGACGGCTGATTTTGGCCTCGGGGTAATATGGGAATATCACCTCCGAGGTAATCCTCCTTCAACGGTGAATTTGTTTGGTTTATGGGGGACCAAAAGCAAATTTAGCGGGAGACGGGAAAACACACCAATCGACAAAGAGATTTAACGTGGTTCGGCGGATTTTGGGATCCGACCTATGTCCACGGACAAGAACAGGGTGGTACTTTTTATTACTCAAATACACTCTTCGAGTCTCTTCTTTGCTTTTACAAATCGGAGCTTGATGATTCTAATCCCTCACTCTTGTCATGATTTTCAGATGATCCTTTACACATGCTCTACCCTCCTATTTATAATAATACAGAAATCAGACTCCTATTTGCATAAGAAATCTTATTTGAACTCAATCTTCTCTTCTTGTAGGGATTCCTGATCCGGTATTGCCTTCTTCTTCCGTATTCCCTTTTGGATTCTGACTCCTTCTCCTTGTGAGAGTAGATATCTTTCTTATCTTATCCACAAGGATGGGGTGCTGTTGTCTTGAACACGGCTCGTTGTCTGGTCGGTCTTTATGAGGTCGGCCATGATAATCTTTTGTGCTGATAGTGTTTCTGCCGCCGACCTTATAGCGATCGGTCATCCTGACCAAAGTGGTCGGTCTTCACATGATGTGGTCAGGTCGATTACATGATCTCACCCAGTCAGGGATTTTACCCTTTTGTCCTTGTCGTGCTGTCTTAAATGTTGTAGCGCCTGAAAACACCATCAACATATATATTTTATTGTGATTTTATTTATTGTATAGGTAAAATACTGCTTTGGAAGCTTAACGGAAAATTGACGTGAGATATAAATTCCACGACCCATGAAACCCAAAAAAGTGTGTCAGTTAGATTCAAATCGGACTTCGAAAATATTCATTGTGTTTAATTGACAACAAAATAAGCTTATAGTGTATTTAACTACACATGTATTTTATATAAATATATAAAACAAAACAAAACAAAATACAAAATACAAAATACAAAAAATAAAACAAAAAAGTATAAAAAAAAGGAAAAAATAAATAAATGATTTATGCAAATTGTTGACAATTTGCAAAAGCTGCCATTTTTTGCAAATTGTCAGCAATAATGCAATTCATTTGCATTTTTTCAATCTGTTGGAGGCTGAGTAGAGGATCAGCACCTTAGTTTTGTAGCTCGCTCCATACTTCTCTCTGATAATTTATGGAGTTCCAGCTATTGTATGTTTTATTTTTCAAGATTTGTTGTATTTTTTTTCTTTCAATAATAAAATTAGTTGTGTTTTTCAAAGCGTGAGTAGCTAATTCTATTCTGATGGGGTAAATGGTGAAACTCTAAATATGAGAATAAATTAATCTTATTTTATATAATAATATATGAATTGTAATCTGAAAACTAATATTTAATCTTACTTATATTTGAGGGTGTCTTGATTCGCTGGAAACAATCAAATCTTGGTTGGCCAGTTAATACTTTACCACATATTATATGAGATAATAATTTAAATCTGAATTAATTATTGACAAATTGTGTTACCACCTTTATGACTAGTTTTATTTATTTGGTATAATTGAGTACCTTACTGGACTTGTTATAAACAGATGTTATCACCGCCTTTATGGCAGATTTTATATGATTTGACATAATTAATTCTTGAAGTAAATTAACTGGGTAATAATGACAATTTATATATTATAAAAAATAAGATTTCTCTATATTTGAAATATCAAGAGTGGATCATCTAACCCCAATATTTTATTTTATTATTGCAGTCTAATTTAAATTTGTCTATCACTTTAAATAATCGAGTCTTTTTATTTTCACTCGAATTGTTATTTTATTTTACTAAATCTATTTCATGTGGATCGATCTCGGACTTATCAGGTTATTTTATTACTTCGACACTCCCAATAACCCATATTTTGGTGAGAACCTCATTCGAAACCCTAAGAATCAGCCAATAAGTTAAGTGTATCACTTGATAAGGAAAACCTCACTCAAGACATGCAACTCATGCAGGAATCCATGTGCAGATTGTAGGAGTTAATTAGCCGTCAACAACAGCAGTAGCCTCAATAACCTCAACATGATAGTCACCCCAACCATCCAACAGACTTCAATTGGAGTAAAACCTACACTAGTAACAATTTCAATCTCCACCCTTAGATGAGGTACCCCTATAATGCCAGTCATTCGACTCAGCAGTAACAGAAGTATTTTCGGGTTCTTACATGACATATTCATTCATTCATTCCCTAACCGTACGTAGAACCTTTTATAAGCTCAAGTTAACCCATTATGAAAACTAGCAAGACACGAACTACGTTGACAACATGTTAATCAGGCCTGAGAAGCTCATTAACAATCCAGTGGGACATGTGTAACATGGGGCAACACGTCAAATGAACTAGTAGGACTTATAAAGATCCAAACATGATAAGTGACAAGTTGGAAAAGGAAATATTTTAGATCCACCTCATGCATGGCTGAGTTACAATGAATCCATCTTACGCTGATCGTCTATTTAGGAGCTCATAGCTTCGAAGCTCAGTAATATGAGCACTTAAGACAGACATAACTTGATTAACACTAAAAAATGTACATTTAATCAAGATAAAGTAATCATTTTACATTTTTAGTTTTATTAATCCTATTAATTTAACATATTTATGAAATAATAATTAGAGTGAAAATTTGTGGAGTTCCAACTCTTGTATGTTTTATATTCAAGAATTGTTGTATGTTTTATAAAATTATGTTTATTTTTATTTAAAGCATGAGTAGCTAATTATATCCTACTGTGGTAAATGGTGAAACTCTTAATATAAAAATATGGATCAATCTTACTTATATTATAATATATGAATTGTAATCTGAAGACTAATATTTAATTTAATCTGGATTAATTATTGATAAACTTTATTACCGTCTATCTGGATGGTTTAATATATTTGACATAATTGAGTACCTAACTGGACTTGTTATAGACATATGTTATCACCACCTTTATGGCTGATTTTATATGTTTTGGCATAATTAATTCATGAAATAAATTAACTGGGTAATAATGATAATTTATATATTACAAAAAGTAAGAGTTCTCTAAATTTGAAATATCAAGAGTGAATCCTTTATCCCCAACATTTTAATTTATTATTGCAGTTCAATTTAAAATTGTTCATCACTTCAAACAATTCAACCTTTTTTGTCACTCGAATTATTATTTTATTTTACTAAATCTATTTCCTGTAAATTAACCCCGGACTTACCGGATTATTTTATTATTTCGACACCTTTTATACTTGGGAGTAAAGAACCACTTGTGAGTGTGTCAAGTTTTCCGTGGTCGGGAAATATAATTTAGTAGATAGAATAATAATTTAACATCCTTGTATTTTTTTTTTTCTTTTTCTTTTTTTATTTTTTTTTTCCTTTCTTTTTTTTTTTTGAATTTTCGGCATCTCATTTTTTTATTCTTTTTTGCAGTTGTGTAAATCCAAGATTTCCTTATTGATCCGAAATGATTTCTGAACCCACACATCTCACATATAGACAAACCCTATTGTGGGACACAGAAACTGGACGACGCATGCTGTCTCTGGCTCGCGGCCCGGTTGGGAGTACGGAGTAGTCCGCGGGGGACTAAACCGAAGAATGATGGAGTCGCCACCCGGTGTGAACCGGGACAAAGATTTAAGGCCGCACTCACCCCTCGCAAGGGAAGACCTCAAACCGTTGGGTTCGAAATGGTCCCTTACTTATGCCACTCGTAATAAAATGATTTGTGCAATAATCTTACCAAGCCTAAACAACATATTTCCAAGGATAATTTACTCCTAAGTTCGCATGCATAGGTACAAACCTCATATCTAAGTTTGCATATAACACATTTTCATACTTGCATACAACCTATTTGCATACAATCTATGTCCAAATTTGCATACAACCTACTTGTATATAATCTATGTCTGAATTCATGCATAAGGATACATTGACATACGGAAGGCATACAATTTCATATTGGTAGGCACAGAAGCGCAAACAAATAACATTCATACAAGCATGCATGTTAAAGAAAGTCACTTAAGCGCATAATGGAAATAGATAACTAAAGAGGTAATACAAATGCATAAGGTAAAAAGAGACAACTATATGCTAAAATAAACATGTCGTGATGTGATGCAGAAAAGATATCTAGAATTGACACGAACACATGCGTGGGCCTTTTTCCAAGTGGTATGTGGAATTGTATCCCGAGTACGGATCATACTACAGTCCATTCGGAATCGGCTATGAAATTTTTATTCGGGTTTCCATCCTATATACCACGAGAAACAATGGCCAAATGCTATCATGACATGGGTACACCAATGATAATAGATCAAGCCAAGATAAGGATAGATGATGCAATCAATAGATGAAAGACGCGGCAAATATCGTGGTAAAGGTAGCCTTTTAGGATTTTCTTCCCCCCAAATGGAGAACCTTTTAGTCCAACACCATAAGCCCATGCGCTTTTCATTACAATGCGTACAAAGATAAAGATAATTATATGGAACTTCGTATACCCGATTGAACACATCTTACATTCAACCGAATATACATCAATCGGCGCGGCAAAGCATCGTGGTAAATGATTTTAACCCCTGAAAATAGGGGACCTTTAATCCGACTTACTAAGCCCATGCGCTCGATCACATAATGCATATAAAAAAAAAAAGACAATAATATCGGCTTCATATACCCGATTGAACACATCTTACATTCAACCGAAAATACATCAATCGGCACGGCAAAGCATCGTGGTAAAGGATTTTAACCCCTCAAAATAGGGGACCTTTAATCCAACTTACTAAGCCCATGCGCTCGATCACATCATTACATATAAAAAATAAAGACAATAATATTGGCTTCGTATACCCGATTGAACACATCTTACATTCAACCGAATATACATCAATCGGCGCGGCAAAGCATCGTGGTAAAGGATTTTAACCCCTCAAAATAGGGGATCTTTAATCCAACTTACTAAGCACATGCGCTCGATCACATCATCACATAAACAAATAACATGCGGAAATCAAGTAATGAATAATAAACAAATCAAAACAACATAAAACGAAATATACACCCGTTTACTCAAGTGGTACGTGGAGTTGTATCCCGAGTACAGATCATACTACCGTCCATTCGGAATCGGCTATGAAATTTATGTCCGGGTTTCCATCCTATATACCACAAGAGGCGACACATTTTCCGTTTTACTCAAGGGCCCAACATACATCATTCCACAATACATGCATTTACTATCTATTCAAGGGCCACAATCATGCATCAATAAACGACTCTCATGCGATAAAAACGAATAAAACAATTAAAAAGATAGATGGAAATAATAGGAAAAGTACCCTCAGGTCTAACCTTTTATGTCGACTTTCGGACTCGCGTTTCACGGCCGTCGAATGGCTATCACTCCGTAACAATTTCGGTTTACTGGATTAACGTCTTAGCTCGCTATTTTGCTGTTTTGGTCGTTGTTTTCACTCCGTTTTGCTGCTGTTTCCTCACAATTTTCCGGTCACTGTTTTGGTTGTATTTGTTCACTGTTTTGGCGATTGTTTGGCTTACTATTTTCGGGGGTTAAGGGTCGATTTATAGGGCTGTTTTGGTTGCAGTTTTGGGGTATTTTGGGTGTAGAACTAGGTAGATTTTCAATGGCTTTTGGGTGTAGGACTGGGCGTGAATGAAAGGGGCTTTGTTGTGCGTTGATACTGTGTGCTTGTTGTTGCGTGAAGGCTGCTCGTTGAAGGTTGAGTTGGGGCGTTTAAGGGCTTATTTGCGTGAGGATTAAGGGACTGTTGAAGGTGTTTTATGCGTTATTGGCTTACGGGCTGCTCGGTGATTTGGCTATTGATGCAGTGTGAGGCGTGGAGTGCTGAAGTTGGTTGGTCAGTGTGTGATTTATTCTTGAAGGCTGCTACGCTGATGAATAATGGCGTGTGGAAGGGAGGTCTCAACGTGTGGAATGAGGGCTAGGTGTGGGTATGATCAGGTTGATGAGGGGCTTTGGATGCTTGCTAGATGGCAGCGTCGAGAGAGGTCAGTTACGTGGGCAGTTTGTGGAGCAAAGCGAGAGGTTTTGTTATTGCATGTGTAGGGATAGTTTAAGGCTTAGGGACGGTTTGTTGGCAGTGAGTGAAGGAGCTGTTAGTGTTCCTAGAACATGCCAAGGATCTAATAAGCAAGAAAAGGTGTTCACAAATTCATTATAAGTTGCGGAATTACTTACATTGAATGGATTTAAGCTTTTAAAATTTTGAGAAGAAGAAGATCTCCAAGATCTTTCCTTTGTTGATTCCAAGCTTTGAGTTGGTTTCCAAGATCCTTCCTTTGATGATTCCAAGCTTTGAGTTGGTTTCCCTATCACCTTAGTTGATTACATGAAGTGCTAGCTTTGTTGATTGTGCAACAAAATCAAAGAGAGTGAGGAGGAAGCTCACGCCCCTAGCAAGGATAAATTAGGGTTTCATTTGTTTCAAGTGTTGTATTACACAAGTGAAGAGAGAGAAAAGGCTTTTGGTAAAATCCCTTTTACCATTTTCACCTAAACTAGGTGGTTGGGTAAATGGTTTTACCAAAACCATTACAAGGTGGTTGGATGGTTGGTGGCTTGGCATAAATGCCAACTACCCTCCCAACTACCACATGTGAAGTGGGCCCCACATTTGAATTCAAAATTCAAATGGATTCTACGAATGTTTGCCGCAGCTCGGATTCGTTTAATCCGATTAAAGGAATTTCCAGGATACCTTGTATCACTTACTCATACGTAGTCGGTTTGTCCTCCTCAATAAGATTGACATCTTTATGAGGTGAGATCAGAAACCCATACCTCCCAGGTTATCTTTTGATTCTCTCCGACCTACGTGGTTCTTGTGTATTCGAATACTGTGGTACAATTTCATCCTTGATGAACTGTTTGTGTTCCATTAAGGATCGGTGCCTTTGAAAAGTATTACTCTGATTTTCATCGAGTCTTACTCCTCCCACTTACCACTGCATTTAGGTATTCCTCTTAGGAAAACCGCATGGTGAGCAACAATTACATTGTTCTCAAGTGAGTTGTATAAGTATTATACTTTGGTTTCCCTAGGATAACCAATTACATTAGGCACTTATTCAATTTGGGTTCTAGTTTGGTATCATCCAAACGAATGACTAGCATTCCCAAATCATCAGGAGTGAGAAAGCCCAGTTTCTTTCCTGTTCAAATCTAATATGAATTGTCCAACAGATTTTCATGGAACCTTATTCAAAATAAGTATTGCACTGTTAATGCTTATCCTTCGAAGGAAAATGGTAGCTCAGAGCGACTCATGATTAACCTTATCATGTCCAAAAAATTCGGTTTCTCCGTTCGGACACATCGTCAAACTAACGTGTTCCGGGAGGAGTCCTCATTGAGAGAATACTATACTCTTTCAAGTATTTGAGAAACTTACTGCTTAAGTATTTTCATCATGGTCAAACAGTGATGATTTTAATACTTTAGCCGATCTGTTTGTATATTTCGTGTCGAAACTCTAAAAGTTTCTGATTCGTGTTTCATAAGAAACACATAACCATAACGCGATGCCACATCCGTAAAGGTCATGAAACATTCATTTCCACATTTAGCCTAGCTAGACATGGGCCCATATACGTCACTATGAACGAGGGCCAACAAATCGATGGCACTTACACTTTTACCAAGTAAAAGGTATTTTAGGTACTATACCTAATAAACTAGATTCGTAGACATCATTTGAATGGAATCAAATCCGTCCTAGTATCCACTCTTCAAAAGTGTGGATATACGAGTCTTGTTTAATGTGTCCCAGACAACACTGCCACAAATAAGTCTTATCTGATCAAATCAGTTTGAGCTATTTGTTCGTCATATTATATGTTTGAGATTTATTTATATAAATATTGTTACGCACATCTAATGTGTTTATCTCAATATCATCTTTATAAAATAAAACACTTTAGTGTTCTAGAATATAAAGGTATACCCGCAACGGTTAAACTCTGACATGGAGATAATGTTTCTAGTCAAACTAGTTACATTATAACAGTTTCCTAATTTAAGTACACACCCTAAGGGTAGTTCCTAAACTTAGGTATCTGTAGTAAAACAGCGACTTTCACCCCGTTTCTGATTCGCAGATTAATCTCAATTGAAGTCCTTTTGACAAGTATAATGGATTAAGCACTAAAGTTATCATCATATGAATCTTCCAAAGATCATGCTCTACTATTTGCTTAACTCTGGGCTTAGGCCTAATATGTTATTTTATCAAATAAAGTAACTTATTAGTTTCCAGTACCATCCTGAAATTTTATTCCCAATTTGAAAATTAAAGTCGTTTAAACACATTTTCACCCAGGATTATGTTTTAAACACTAATCTTTCAGTTATCTTGATTCCAATAGTCTAACTATCCAATCAACGATTTCGGGTACAATCTAATGTAATGATTACTATAGACTAACTATATAACTAATTACAATTTTATTGGTTAAAATCAAATATATATTGATTACTATAATGCAATTATATAATCAACTATAAATGATCGGTAAAATTCAAATATATTGATTACTATAATCAAATTATATAATCAACTATAAATGAAGGGTAAAATTTAAATATATTGATTACTATAATCAAATTATATAATCAACTATAAATGAAGTAGTTTGAATACAGTCCAACTGTTTAATTAAAACAACAATTAAATATTAGTCCAACTAATATATTTATATATTTGACGAATGATATTTGATTGAGCGCGTATGGCAAGTAATTAAACGAATATTTCAAATTTAATTCTCGCCTCCCACTATTTTTCGGCAAGCCTCTAACCCTCTGTTGAGTACTCGGGAAACCTTGTTTCCTAGTGGGTTAGGATCCCGTTAAATAACACACAACCTTGACTTTTGCCAACAAGCTGTATGATATTTAACTAGGTAGATCTCTAAGATCAATTGGATCTCATCCAATTCCTAGATCCAGAAGGTGGACATCCAAGTCCGAAACATATATACAATATATATGCCAATATATCCAATATATTTTCCTAACCTTTTTCCTCTGAATCAACTAAGCCTTGGGTTTGACACAACAAGCTTAATGATTCCAGTTAAACGGGACCCATTGACATGGAAAGCTTTGTAATCAATGTCGATGGACAAGAAGTGATCTTGACTTTGGCCAACAAATCACGACTTGGACAAGACACCGATATGGAACAAAACTCTCATGATTCAAACACATCCGCAATTGACAAAGGTCTTGACTTTGGCCAACAAACCAATGCCAACTTTGGATCTTGAGTAAGAATCACTCAACGGAAGGAAAAATGCTTAATATGTTTTGAGGGTTTTTCGCGTGCAAATGGCAACCAATTTATTATCTTTGTTAAGGTCTCATCATCATACACCTTTAAACATGCATTCTAAATACATAATAAGCGCGCATAAATAAATAAATTAATAATGATATACGGATGGATATGTCACAAATTGTTCCTAGAACAAATCACTCCCTTTCCTCTCCCCGGCTAGAGCTATTCTAACTTCTAACCAATTACAAAATACAATAAAGAAACCTCATTTACATTGAGGGGAATAGGTGAGAAGAGAAATACAATGAGAAAGGAGATAAAAGGCTGGACACGCAGGTCCAATTAAATAAATTCTAAATTTATTACAATTTCCAAAATTGCCCTCGCCTTTCTAATATCCATCCAATATACATTATTCATACAACACATTCATGTATTCATACAAATCATGTTATTCAATCAATATAATCCAATTAATTAATCTTTGAATTAATGACCATCCAATGTTCAAACAACGATTTGATTTGCATGAGCAAACTCGTTTAAGAATAAATACTCAAAGTAAGTATTCTTGAATTATATTGAACTACAACTTTAAATCCAATTTATTTGTATTCAATACGAATTCCAATTTAATTCCAAATTAAATATATACACTTACTTATAAGCCTTAAAGACTTGGATTCCAAATCCAATCTTAATGGGTCTCAAAGGCCCAATAACATCCAATGTCATTTTAATTAAAGTCCAATGGGCTTTTAATTAATTCTTAAGGCATGGGCTTTGGCCATAATGGATCAAACCCAAAATGCCAAGGCCCAATAGGAATCACCCTATTGCCTACAAATTAATTTAGGCCCATTAGGCCCAATTAAATTCTTTAAATGGTCAAGTGATATATTTGGACTTTATGGAATTGATTTTGGGCCCAATTGGATCCAATCCAAAAGTCCAAAACCAAACTTAGTCAAACCAAGCCCATTAAGCCCAAATACACACTTTTAGCCCAATTCTTAATTAAAGGCTTATTAACATAATTATAATATTCCAAATATCAAAATTACTTTAATTAAAGTGTATTAGCCATGATTAATTAATTAAACTCAATATTTGCAAAATACCAATTAACTTAATTAATCATGCTTAATCCATCAATTCATGCTCAACACAAATTGAAGCCAAAAATCATCATTTCATGCTCAACACAAATTGAATCCAAAATTCATCATTTCATGCTCAACATGCTCTTTGATTATAACATAAACATTATTGACTTTGATTCTAATCCAATCAAACCAACAATCAACATTTAAACATACATTTAAACACATTATTTCATGTTACAAAAATAAAAAAAAAAAACATGCAGTGGACTGCAATGTATATTCGGCCAAGTGAGGGGGGATACTAAATTTTTTATCCAATCATTTATTTCAAATCTAATCATGCATAACTCTAAGTTATCATATTCTAAGCATGCTCAAAGCATCAATTTGAAAAAATCATGCTCAAAACACAAAAGCCCCAAATTTTAGTCTCATGAACCCTAAAATTTGCATGCTTAAAATTGGCTCTTGATACCATTGTTAGTGTTCCTAGAACATGCCAAGGATCTAATAAGCAAGAAAAGGTGTTCACAAATTAATTATAAGTTGCGCAATTTCTTACATTGAATGGATTTGATCTTTTAAAATTTTGAGAAGAAGAAGATCTCCAAGATCTTTCCTTTGTTGATTCCAGTTTTGAGTTGGTTTCCAAGATCCTTCCTTTGATGATTCCAAGCTTTAAGTTGGTTGAATGAAGATCTCCAAGATCCTTCCTTTGATGATTCCAAGCTTTGAGTTGGTTTCCCTATCACCTTAGTTGATTCCATGAAGTGCTAGCTTTGTTGATTTTGCAACAAAATCAAAGAGAGGGAGGAGGAAGCTCACGCCCCTAGCAGGATAAATTAGGGTTTCATTTGTTTCAAGTGTTGTATTACACAAGTGAAGAGAGAGAGAAGGCTTTTGGTAAAATCCCTTTTACCCTTTTCACCTAAACTAGGTGGTTGGGTAAATGGTTTTACCAAAACCATTACAAGGTGTTTGGATGGTTGGTGGCTTGGCATAAATGCCAACTACCCTCCCAACTACCACATGTGAAGTGGGCCCCACATTTGAATTCAAAATTCAAATGGATTCTACGAATGTTTGCCGCAGCTCGGATTCGTTTAATCCGATTAAAGGAATTTCCAGGATACCTTGTATCACTTACTCATACGTAGTCGGTTTGCCCTCCTCAATAAGATTGACATCTTTATGAGGTGAGATCAGAAACCCATACCTCCCAGGTTATCTTTTGATTCACTCCGACCTACGTGGTTCTTGTGTATTCGAATACTGTGGTACAATTTCATCCTTGATGAATTGTTTGTGTTCCATTAAGGGCTTATTTGCGTGAGGATTAAGGGACTGTTGAAGGTGTTTTATGCGTTATTGGCTTACAGGCTGCTCGGTGATTTGGCTATTGATGCAGTGTGAGGCGTGGAGTGCTGAAGTTGGTTGGTCAGTGTGTGATTTGTTCTTGAAGGCTGCTACGCTGATGAATAATGGCGTGTGGAAGGGAGGTCTCAACGTGTGGAATGAGGGCTAGGTGTGGGTATGATCAGGTTGATGAGGGGCTTTGGATGCTTGCTAGATGGCAGCGTCGAGAGAGGTCAGTTACGTGGGCAGTTTGTGGAGCAAAGGCTGAGGGTTTGTTATTGCATGTGTAGGGATAGTTTAAGGCTTAGGGACGGTTTGTTGGCAGTGAGTGAAGGAGCTGTTAGTGTTCCTAGAACATGCCAAGGATCTAATAAGCAAGAAAAGGTGTTCACAAATTCATTATAAGTTGCGGAATTACTTACATTGAATGGATTTAAGCTTTTAAAATTTTGAGAAGAAGAAGATCTCCAAGATCTTTCCTTTGTTGATTCCAAGCTTTGAGTTGGTTTCCAAGATCCTTCCTTTGATGATTCCAAGCTTTGAGTTGGTTTCCTATCACCTTAGTTGATTACATGAAGTGCTAGCTTTGTTGATTGTGCAACAAAATCAAAGAGAGGGAGGAGGAAGCTCACGCCCCTAGCAAGGATAAATTAGGGTTTCATTTGTTTCAAGTGTTGTATTACACAAGTGAAGAGAGAGAAAAGGCTTTTGGTAAAATCCCTTTTACCCTTTTCACCTAAACTAGGTGGTTGGGTAAATGGTTTTACCAAAACCATTACAAGGTGGTTGGATGGTTGGTGGCTTGGCATAAATGCCAACTACCCTCCCAACTACCACATGTGAAGTGGGCCCCACATTTGAATTCAAAATTCAAATGGATTCTACGAATGTTTGCAGCGGCTCGGATTCGTTTAATCCGATTAAACGAATTCTGTCGCTAAATAATTAAATCTAATTTAATTAAATGACGACGCCTCGTAAATATATTACGAATGCCATTTACGAATTAATTCTAAATTAATTCGTTCGCTCGTATTAAAGTCCAACTTTAATTTCGTAATGAAATCCAATTCATATTAATATATCTGATATATAATTTTAGCCCATACGAATAAATTTAAATAGAAAAATCAAATTTAACTATTAAATTTATTTTACCGATTAATTCCAAATTAATCATGTTCTCTCTCTTCCGAACACATTTAATCCCAGATTAAATAATGCCTCAATTAATCCCAGATTAATTTTCTCTCTCTAAATTAATCCCAGATTAATTCTAGTTTAAGTCAACTGTCATCGGTGAATCTTTGGGAAGCGACCCAAGAGATTCCTGGATATGTTGGCAGTAAATACGGTCATCGGATTATCCGAATACGTGCGTACCTCGTACCACGTGCTTACCGATTTACAAGACACGGTTGTCTTCTAGCAAAGCACCGTGCCTACCCAATTCTCCAGAAATATTCTTACTGGAATATATAATCTATGTCTGGCGTAGTATACGTAGTATTGCATATTGCGATCCAGTATCTAATGTCACTTGCTAGGCCTGGGGCTGGAATGTGTCTGCCCCGTACGAAGCACATGTCGGATGTCTGGTAACTAGTCTCTATAATCGGATGAACATGACCTAGTCATATCATCCCGATGACTGCAGTACTTAAGAGCACTAGTTCCGTATCCTACGTGACATCATCTCCACTATGACTGGAGTGATACTTCTGTCTTGACATCACACCCAATACACTACGATTCTCAATATATCCAGCAGAGGCTTACACAGAACCGGTTAAAGCCCTGGACGACCAAAACTAAAGCATACCGATTGTCGCAAGTATTAGCGGTGCAAGTCTCAGGTTAAGACCAAATACACCTACCCTGATTTCGAACTTCCATAGACACATAGTCATACTACCAATGGAATTCCGAGGGGTCTATCCAGAGCGAAGCTGTTTCCGCACCATCGGTAAACACAACCTCTTATCACACTTGCATAAGTATCCAATACTTAAATATATGAGAACTATGTCGTTGTGCTCCCACAACGCGCACAAGTGCAATAATAGTCTATTCCGTATTATCGATGTCCAGTCTCGATAATACTACGACTAGGGATATTTAATGATTAATCCTTCGAGGAATGATACTGTCTCATATCATCTCAATCCAGGAACTAATCATAGGGACCTCCTATCATTTATACATCTAGGTGATCTAATCACAAATGATAAGAGCACAATCTCCTTGTCACATAGTTAATTTATACAACAACACCATGATATGTACAAATAGTGACGCTATGGGTCATAACTGTCCAACATGAGCTTATCTTGGCAGTTTGCTTTGTTCTTGTTTTTTTTTTTTTGTCACGTGTGTGGTGGTGTGGTGAGTGATTAGGGTTTACTATTTTCGTCTTGTTTTGAATGAGCCGTGAGTGTCTTGTGGTTGGGAGAGGAATAGGGTTGCAATTTGTTGTTGTTTTTATAGTGACAAGCTAGGGTTAGGGGTTTGCATGGATTTAAAAAGGAAAGGGAGATATGATTTAGTGTCAAGTAAGGTAAATACAAGATTGAGGGGGGACAAAATTTGGTGAATTAGGAAGGTTGAATATTTGATTTATTTAGATTAGGAATACAATGTATTTAATTGGTTATGATTGATTTTAATTAAGCATAATATTTCTTTGATTTAGTATATAATATTCTGGATTATGAAGTTACAATATTTTAATTTGGTATAATTATATTTTATGTTTTATTTAATTTGGTATATCAATTAATTAATATTTTATTTAGTTAATATTTAATTTAATTAATATTTGATTTAATTTGTGTGTATTTTAGGGTGATGGGCGTGTGGGCCTAGGTGGTGGTGGTGTGGTGAGTGGGCCAAGGTTGAAAGGTTTGCGGGTTTTTTAGGCCAAATGTGCTTTAAAACGGAGGTCCAACGAGCGAGCTTGGAGCTAAACATGCGGGTAAAATTTAACGAAATGCTGATTCCCTTCCGACAACCATTCCCCGCAACTTCCTCGACTAAAAAGGTAGTGCCTCCAAATGAGACTCATCGTAGGGACTCACATGTAAAAATGTAATGCCTACACCTATACTCAATCTTCAAGGTTACAAGAGACATAAAACTCAATTAAAATGGATGTTGCATTTTATCAAAGAATTTCTTGAACCATCATCATCTAGAGATTCTTCCATAATTTTTTGTGAGAACCTAATTCGAGAAATTGAGATAGTTGGATGAGGAATTCAATTGAGATCTGAATTGACAACAATCAGATGACGTTCTTAGGATCTAATCACTAAATTGTTTCTTCATTTTGTCATTTATTTTTACCTTTTTTTCTTCACTTGTTTATTATTTTTTTCTTTTTGTAATTATTTCATTTGCATATTTAAATTTTAGCATATAGTCTGCATTTAGGTTTCAAGAGACATTGGTCTCGATCATCTAGTGATAGATTAAATAGAGAGTCTCCATCATCTTCATTGTCAGTCAAAATGACCGATAACCAAAATGAAAACCCACCTAATAGAGATGAAAATCTAGTTGATCAGGTAGAACGTGAGTCTCAACATGGCGATCTTAATCATCCTTGGGCACTCAGAGAATTCACTAATCCCACTATGACAAGATCACCATCTTACACTACTTTCCCCACATATGCATCACGTTTCAATTTTAAACTAGGTGTCATCCAACTTTTACCCACATTCCATGGTCTAGATTCATAAAATCCTTATCAGTACTTAAGGGAATTTGAAGAGGTAGGTAATACTTGCACAAACTAAAATTACACCATGAATATAATTCGACTCAAGTTTTTTCCATTTCTTTAAAGGATAAAGCTAAAATTTGGCTGCAGAACCTTATGTCATGATCTATCAAAACATGAGATGATTTACAAGAGCAATTTATGAAAAAATTCTTTCCCCCTCACAGGACAAACTCCTTCAAGAGGAGAATCACAACTTTCATACAAGATTCAGGGGAAACACTTTACCAATATTTGGAGAGATTTACAGAAATGTTAAATGTTTGTCCACATCACGGGTTTGAAACATGGAGGCTGGTTTCTTACTTCTATGAGGGTTTAACACCCCAAAGTAAACAAGTAGTGGAAATGATGTGTAATGGTGAGTTTATGGACAAAAGTCCCGAAGATGCACTAGATTACCTAGAACACATAATAGAGAATGTACAACATTAGGACACAATTGGTACTTATGAGTCGTCTGTAAAACCACAGTCATCTGGTAGAGGCGTGTTTAACCTTATAGAAGTCCATGATCTTTTTGCTAAATATGTATCTCTAGCTAAAAAAATTGAGGTGTTATAAATGAGGAAGAGTGATCATGTCAAGTCCATTCAAGAAGTCATATGTCATATTTGTAATTCAAATGAACATGTCACACAAGTTTGACCAACCTTGCCAGCCCTGCAAAAATGTCTCCATGACCAAGTCAGTTCCATAAACAACTTCAAGAGACCAAATCCAAACTCATACTCCCAAACCTATAATTCTGGTTGGAGAAACCATCCAAACTTCAATTGGAGGAATGATAACCAAGCACAATCATCACAACAACCTCTCCAGGTACACTAAAATTTTCAAAATTCTTCGAACTATGCACCATATGTCCCACTACTTAGGAAAACCCTTGAGGATACCCTGCATGCATTCATTGAGAAATAGAAATCCATCAATAACCAAAATATGCAAACATTGATTGATCTGAAAAATATTTTTTTCAAAATCACATCTACATTGACCATTAATGAGAAAGGAAAGTTTCATGTACAACCACAGCCAAACCCCAAGAGTCATCAAAACCCTCACGAGGGTAGTTCTGGTAGTCAATATATAGACCAAGTCAAATCTGTTATTACTCTTCGCGGTGGTAAGGTCATCCAAAAACCGGTTCTTGAACCTTGTGAAGATTAAGTTTCTGAGTGTAAGGAAGGGGATAATCGATGAACCATTACCTATCATTGACAATAATGATTTGTCACATGTACCTCCATTTCCTCAAGCATTGAAAACAAATAAATTGAACCATTCCCCATAGATATATGAAATATTCAAACCTGTGAAAGTCAATATTCTTTTGTTAGATGTCATCCAATAAATACCATATTATGCCAAATTTTTGAAAGACTTGTGCATCGTTAAAAGAAAACATCAAGTAAGAAAGAAAGTTTTTCTAGCTGAACAGATAAGTTCCATTCTCTCAACCGATAATGCATTGAAATACAAAGACCCTGGTTGTCCTACTATTTCTTGTATTATTAGAAATCATAAAATTGAACATGCATTGCTTGATCTTGGAGCTAGTGTCAATTTGCTTCCATTTTTGGTTTACCAACAACTTAATATTGGCGAGTTAAAACCAACTTCAACTACTCTTTTACTTGCCGATAGATCAATCAAGGTACTGAAAGAAATTGTGGAAAATATGTTATTACAAGTCGATAAATTCATATATCATATAGATTTTATTGTCTTAGAAACACAACCTGTAGTAGAAAATTACAAGCCAACTCATGTAATACTTGGTCGTCCATTTTTAGCAACAGCTAATGCTTTAATTAATTGTAGGAATGGAATCATGAATTTGTCCTTTGGCAATATGATGTTGGAGCTTAATGTTTTTAATATGTGCAAGCAACCACACAATGAGGACTGTGAAAATGAGAACATGGAAATGATTGAACTAATTTTGGAAGAACATATCCAGGGGAGTGAATCTGGTCCTACGAAAATCTTTACAGCTAATTTTCTTAAATCAAGTACGCAATTAGATTCAGATATTTATAATTATTTTTCTTGACTTGATTCTACACAGGTACTGGAAGATGATGGAGAGAAATAAAATTTTGAGAAACTAAGAGCACTTGAAGAAGAGAAACATGATGAAGCACCCAAATTGGAATTAAAGACTTTACCTGAAGGATTGAAATGTACATTTCTTGGAGATAAACAAACTCACGCTGCACTAATTTCTTCTTCCATTACAAGTGATCAAGAATGTAAGTTGTTAAATATGTTGAGAGAACATAAATAGGGAATAGGATGGACGTTAAAAGATATAAAAGGCATTAATCCTTTAAACTACAAAATACGTTTCCAAGATCATGTCAGGACATGTCGACCACCCAAAAAAATGTTAAACCTTTACAAGAAAGAAGTGGTTAAAATAGAAGTCCTTAAATTCCTTGATTCATTCATCTATTACATACCTGGTTTAGAGATAAACACATATGCTAAGAAATGAAGAGCTAAATAATTACTTGTTTGTTATAAATGCTCACGTTGGATGTGCAACACTCGTTGTCGTTCTTTAGGAATGATGTCTAATAATCACGTTAGAGATGGCTTGAGTAAAGAGTCATTAGATAATATATCATTGACTCTTGAGACGCATCATAGTGGACTTGATAGATTGATTCGCAATTTACATACATAATTTCAAAAAGAAAGACAACAATATAGCCTCGGGAATTTGACTTTAAAAGACTATGTTTGTCAATTTGTAAGAAAATTGGATGGGAAGCATATCCCCGACCTATAGAGGACGTTCAAACATTACTGGACGTAAGACTATAGGAAACTATGAGCCATAATCACAACTACCAGTACATATTTTTTCAATTTATTGCTTTGATTTCCTTTACTTTACTTTAAATTAATATTTTGATTTTCTTTAATTTACTGTTTTGATTTCCTTTACTTTAGTTTTACTGACAATATCTAAACTTTTTGACTTTCACGATCTATTTTATTGTTCATATGATAATTATTATTTTACAGGTACTAGTGCTTTTATTACTCACCCTTTTTCAGGATCCATAAATACAGCTCGTCATTTCTCTTTTCGATACATCCAAATAAGAGAGAGATAGCAAAAATGGAGAAAACTTCAAGATAATAAGTAATTAATATTTGTGTATTTTATGGATCTAGCTCTGGTACTAAACTAGAATTTGTTGAGGCTATAAAAAAATTGGGTAGAGTTATGGCGAAAGTAAACATGCACTTAGTATATGACGGTGGCAATCTAGGATTGATGAGATGTGTTTCAAATATCGTGCAAGAATGAGATAGTCAAGTTTTAGGAATCATCCCAAAAACTTTGGCAGATGGAAATCTCATCGGAAAATCAAATGTAGAAGAATACATTGTCTCATGAATGTTTGAAAGACTCACTGAAATGATTAATCATGATGATGATTTTATTGCTTTATCATGTGGACTGGGCATGTTGGAAGAAATATTCACAGTTGTGTCATGGTCAAATTTGAACATTCACCGAAACCCATTGGACTACTTAATATAAATCATTTTTTCGATTTTCTTTTAGTATTTCTGAAGGATACTAAAAGACTCGGGTTCATTTCAAAATCGGTAAAAGATATTATTCTTACTGCGGGAAAAAAATACAGAATTAATCGACCAAGTGTTAGCCTATGAACCAAGAATCGACCCAATTCTTTCTAAGTTGGACTGGTCAGATAACGATCGTGATTCAATTGTCTTACCAATATAATAGTGTTTGTTGATTCAATTGGGTCGATTCTTGGTTTATAGGCTAATAGTTGGTCGAATCATAATTTGTAACTTTTTTTTATTTAATAGTGTTTTTTGATTCAATTGTCTTTTCCGCACTAACCGGGTGATGTCTTCTAAACTCTACTTCTTCTTATTCAATTATTAGAGACAATGTCTCAATTTAGTTAGGGGAAGGGATAATTGACTAGATAGTTTTCATTTTTTTTGTGTTTTCCTTTTTGTAAAAAAAAAAAAATCTATTTTTACTTTTGTGTTGTTTTTTTTTTTTAAAAAAAAAATCTGTTGTTTTTGTTTTATAGTTGTTTTCTGTGTAAAAAAAATATTTTGTATTGATTTTATTTTGTGTTTTTATTCAAAAAACAATTACACACAACCAACAATAAATTTTTGACTAACCAAGTGGAATTGTTATTCAGAAATGTCAGTGTAAGGTGTTTTCTCTCCTGAGACCCATCTCAATCAATCTTTGTAACTTATCATGTCAATATCATGTTTTCACATTTAAGGTATATAAACATATACTCATACATATTAATTCTTCAATAAATTTACTTGTACTCAAAGTGTTCGTATTATCACTACTACTCAGCCTTATAGCCTACAACATGTCTCAAAATATGTGGAGTCGTGATATGCATGACATTTATAACTGTATGACTGCAACTGGTGACCATCTCTTTCAATCATGAGTAACTAAGAGCTGGAATCTAAGGCACGTAAGCTGAAGCTGAACCTGCAACCACAAAGAAATTATGGGGGGGTCAGATCTTTAAAAGATCTTGTGAGTGAAAGTCATAAAAGAAAAAAAAAGAAAAATATATGATCTTGTAGAAATAATGAGATGTAAATAAAATCATTCTTGAAATCATAGAAATCCAAAATACATGTGAACCATAAGTTGTATATAAGAAAAATTATCATCATGAAACATCTCATCAGTGTTGACCTAGGGGCATGAAACATACCTAACGGGACCTAGCACTGCATAGGCAGGGGAAGTTGAATATTGAACATGTTGCTGGGCCTCATGGGGTGATTAATACCCCCATGAAGCAATCTGAGCGAACTCGGGACTCTAAAGTTGAGGGGACAACACGAAATGACGGTTTGAAAACCATATTTCTAATATTTTTATAAATCCAAACTAAATATAATATGAATTGTATAGTACAAGGTAATTAATGTGTAAACTTTTACAATAAAAAATTACTCATGTCTAAAAACTATAAACTTTACAACACTGAATCAATTATTGTACTATAAACATAAAAATTATGCCCTAAAACATGTAATGTAAGTCTTGAAAGAACAATCTTAAAACTAACTTTAGTTCAATATTTTTTTTAAAAAAAAAAAACTTAATTAAATAAACGTATATTATTTTGAAAGCATAAAAAGAAAAACGACATTTACTCACAGTGCCGGAAATGACTCCTATGGCTTGAGCTGTCACATGACGCTGGCTGAAATCTCTTGTATAGAATCAAAGACATAGAATGAATTACGATTAACATGATTAAGTATCGGGAACTCTAAATGCATGCATGATAGATGTATGAGTATTCAACCTTGTTGTATTTCGAGAAAATCTGGATCACCTACGAATTTTTCGGACCTACGTTTGAAGTTATGCAAGTGTGACAACGAAAACTTAGACTTAACTCTGCCGTTGAAAGATTCACTGCTCAAATCAGAGGTTGAAATTTTAATAGAATGGACATAATATGTCTAGTTTATGTCGGTTTTTACGGATTTTGATTTCGATTAACGAAATTTAAGTGATAAGCCAATCTTTAAGGGCTGTTCGATTAACAATCAGAATGCAGTTCACTGCAGAACTGCAAAATTCTAAAATTTCAATGTAAATTCATTTCAACTCCAAAAATGATGATTTTCAGATATGTCAAAGCATTAGAATCTCAACTTATAAGTGAATTACCACAACTTGTCCAGAAACATCGTAACTAACTTCAACATCACTAACTCCAACACTACCAAGCAATTCACGGCCACAACACGAACACATGCCTTATCACCATTTCATTACACTTAACTCATGCTTATATTCTTATCAAATCATAAAAATCAAACTTCCAACGCTCATATATTACTCAACCACATAAGTGATTTTCCCTTCTTGTGAACTTCAAGTAATTTCTAGGCATAACACCATCCTAGCATTCTCCCAACTCAATTAATCACTTAAATTATCCCAAAAATCAAAATCTTGATAACAAATACAGTCATAGATTCAGACATGAGGGACCTGACACACTCACAAAGTGCTTATTTACTCTCAAGTATAAGAGTGTCGAAGTAATAAAATAACTCGGTAAGTTCGGGGTCGATCCATATGGAATAGATTTAGCAAAATAAAATAATTATTCGAGTAAAATTAAAAAGAGTGAATTGTTTGAAGTGATGGATAATTTTAAAATGAACTACAACAATAAATTAGAATACAAGGGCTAGAGGATCCACTCTTAATATTTCAAATTTAGATAAATCTTACTTTTTATAATATATAAATTGTCATTATTACCTAGTTAATTTACTTCAGGAATTAATTATGTCAAAACATATAAACCATCCATAATGGTGTTGATAACATTTGTCTGTAACAAGTCCAGTTAGGTACCCAATTATGCCAAATATATAAAACTAGCCATATAGACGGTAACAAAGTTTGTCAATAATTAGTTCATATTTAAATTAAATATTAGTCTTCAGATTACAATTCGTATATTATAATATAAGTAAGATTAATCTATATTTTAATATTAAGAGCTTTACCCTTTACTCCCAGTATCATGGAATTAGCTACTCATGATTTGAATAAAAACATGCATAATTTTATTACCGAAAGAAAAAAGAAATTACAACAAAGCTTGAAAAATAAAACATACAAGAGCTGAGACTCCATAAATTTTCAAAGAGAAAACTATGGAATCAGCTGAAAAATTGAGGTGTTAAGCACCTCTCTTGCTTGCAAATTGCAAGAAATCTCTCTCATATCTTTTTTTTTTTTTTTTGGTTTTGTCCTTGCATGCTTTGTCAAAGTATGCAAATTTCTTTGGATGCTTTGACAAATTATCTACCTTTCCACCGAAAGGTGGAGGTAAATTTATTTTTTATTTTTTAATCTTTTTTTGTTTGTTTGTATTTTTTTTAATACTTAAAATTACATGTAACACACTCTCGATATTGGGTTTTAGACATTATATATCACTTGTGTAATAGTCAAATAAAAATCTTGATTTTAATGAACTTAATTAAATATTCAAAAGATTTATAAAATAGATTTTATTTTTGTTTTAAAAAGATAAGATGGGTAAAGTGAAATTCATTTTTTTAGAGAAATGATATGTGTACTCACTTTCTTCACGAATCTAGTCCAGAACGGTGCGTTTCATGAAAATTAATGCACCTGGTTTTATGTTATCATTGTAACCAAACAAGACCAGTTTATTTTAAACCATCAACCAAACGAAGCAATCCCTAAAACCAGCATATCTTTCCAGCCCCAAATTTCAGAAAGTGATAGGTTAGGGATCGCTTCAAAGAGTTCAAAATTGAAAATCCATGGCTTCTAGCAACAACTAGAAGTGCGAATCTCAAGCTTTTTTCACCCATCTCACCAGCACAACCATAATTTAGTTCAAAGGCTCACCACCATCACCAAATTTCCCAAATCGCTTCGTTCACCATCACAAAGTGTTGCATGTAAGCTTCCGTCATTATGCCCGAGTATTGTAATTAAGTTAAATAGTTGAGGAGTTGATGACTGATTCAATTTTTCCCCAAGAAATTTGTATTAATTTTTTTTTATCATTTTTCGACCCCATCACAAATTTATTTGTATAAGGATTCCATAGTTGATTTTTCCGAGTTCAATGACGCCAAGTTCCGGTCAGGCATTTCATCGAACACTTAAAGAGCATCACTAAGTAGATTAAGTTTTGTGTACATTCCAATGATAGCATTGGTTTCGTACACGTCTGATGAAAACCAAGATTTGATGAGATGTGCATGGATGATTTGGCCTCTGGTGGGTGATTGGAGCTTGGAGCATGCTTTGAACAGAGGAGGGAAGGTGAATTTGTGGGGGAGCAAAGAAGTAGAGTGGTGGTGTGTGTATAAATTAAATGCTTCTTTGTAGAAGCCATTTGTTACTAGTTTTAGTAGTTGGTTTGTTAAGTATTTTGCAAAAATGAATATTGTTTGCTGTTAGTTATATTGCTATGTGAAAATTGTTGGGGTTGGTGCTCTGAGCGCCAATCCGGACAGTATTTATGTCTGATTCATGAATACGAACATCCCCTTATTCCATAATATTACTTATTTATGGTTGCACCACTTGTTCTTATATACGTATTCGATCTGATTACGATTAGATTGAAACTAAATGTGGTTTAGTGATATGTATATATTAGACAAAGGCCGGATAATATATAATGCAGTACACAGTTACAAAGTTAGTTTGTAATTGACATTGGGAAGTGTCACTGCTATATGAATATTATCAAACATAGTTCCTGGTCAAGATTTGCTAACACGGGTCGGTTAGTCAAATCCGTTGAGACCAGTACATGTCGTATATCGAGACTTGGTCCGATGGTTTATCCCAATGAACCATGAGTCTATGGAGACTCGTATAGACGTGTAGGTGTTTATAGTGGATAAACACTGAACGGCTCACCGAAGATTCTTAACGGATGGTACACCAACTTCAATAAGAATCTTCTCGGGTTGAGTAGCATAGTGGTCCTTCGACTTGAGACACCACTGTGGATGTATGAGACATCCTCCACACTTAGATGGCAGTCACGTCACCGATCTATTTAGATCAGACCTCCGCCTGTTCGTTGGGTGTGGATCGATCCTCAGGATATCCTGTGTGTGTCAAGATAGGATCCGTCAGTTCTGTGTACAGAGCATAGGTAGTCCATATATAATTAGCAGTCTGTTAAATCTGTGGCTACAGTATACATCGGAAGTAAGTTCCGAGTGTTATTTAAAGATTGTTAATTAATACGTCGACGAGATAATACCTATAGAGATTTGACGTTCACATCTATATCTCTGGGATTATCTGGATACCTGTGACGGAGGGATTATACGTATGCAATGACCTCGACCTGTATGATTCAGCTAGTTTATCCGTGATCGTCATAATCTACGGGTGGATAGATTATGCACATGAAATTGGATTTCATGACGGATATACCTAAATCTAGAGAGTCTCAATAATGAAACATACTCGTAGAGCACTAGAGCAACATTTATGAATAATGATGATTATTTATAAATCGTTTAATCGTTAAACGAAAAATACATGCGAACGGGCCGAACCGTCATTTCCTAATTAATGTGTATTTGTATTTAATATATGATATTATTAAATACACATTAATAAATGGTCAAATAAAGGTATTTGACATATATCATCAATATATGTATTTGAGATATTTAAAGTAAATATAATACATATATTTGATATATTTGTATTTAATTAATTATTTAATTATTTAATGTTAAATGATTAATATAATTAAAATATAAATATATCACCAAATGATAAAGTTAGGAAATGATTATAAGTGTAAAATTTTGACTTTACATTAAAGGAAAATGTTGTCAAATTGATTTTGACTTCTTAAGATATTTGTTCAAAATTGTTTGAAAAATGAAAAATATTTTTTCCTTTATTCTTTATCAATTTCGGCCATGACACTTAAAATATAAGAGTTATATTTTCTAAGTTGCATTTGTTGACTAAATTAAATATCTTTAAAGTTGTTTTAGATATTTAACCAAGTTGAACAAATGAAAGACAAATGAAGATGAAATTAATATTCTTGTAATTTGCCTTACCAATTTCGGCCAAGGGATTTTTCCAAGCTTGTATATATTGTTTTTCATTTCATTTGCTTTTAACCTAATACACTTTACCAAAAACTCCATTAAGGAATGCAAAGAATGCTAGAGAGAAAAGAAAGAAAAATCAAGAAAAGCTTGGAAAATAGTAAGTATTTCCAACCTTCCATTAGAGAGTAATTTGTTCCTCTTGTTGTGGGCAACATCTTGTGATGTTCTTGAGTTTTTATATTCTTTATTCTTTGTGTTTTTGATGGATAAAAGTTTGGTGAAAGTGTTGAGCATGTATAATAGAGAAAGCTTGTGACTAGTGTAGTTATAAGTATTTCTTTTGGTTTTGGAAACCTTGTTGCTAATCTAGAGTTGTTGACCCACTCTTAGATGACCTAGATTTGATCTTGAGTTGTTTCATTGTGTTGAGACTTTGATTGGATGGAAGAAACATGATTAAGTAATGATTTAACCAATTTGGTCTAATTTGTCCAATTTGAAGAAATTGAAAACATAGGGTTCATGACCAATTCCAAATTTGGGGATTTTCATTTATGTTGTGTATTTGGATATGTATATGATCCATATAAAGTTTCATGTTGATTGGATTACATCTTGATGTGTTTTGAAGCATGAAATGACAAAGTGCACAAATTGCCACCTTTGGGAGGCATTCGGCCAAATGGAATAAAATTTGGGGATTTGGTTGCTTTTGGTGTTTTGATGTTTTGAACATGCTAAGTTCATCTTAGAAATGATTTAGAATCATTCAAAATTGATTAGATCAATTTCGGACTAAAATGGACAAAATACCAATATAAGGGCAATTTGGTAAATTCACTTAAATATGATTTATTTGAATTTTATTTCATAATTTGATTATTGGATAATTAAATAAATATGTTTATTTAATTAATCCGAGAAAAATTTTTGAAATCGGAAAATTTGATTTTCCACCGCTTCCGCTGCGTTACCGGATTCTGCCCCTAAAACCCCTACAAAATGGTATCAGAGCGAGTCTGATTCTAGACCTCCATAATGATTAGCTTGTTTTATTCAATGTTTAATCATGTTTTCTTGACTTTATACATGCATGTTATAATCTAATTTGATTAGATTAGGGTGTATGACACTTAATGGAATATCCCCGCTTAATAAGGTTTTAAAGTAACTAGTATTTGGAATACTTGTTTCTTGGTCCGTCTTGTTAATACGGTTTATAATATCTTTTCGTTGACTACATCCGAGACTTGCCTCTGCTGTGAGGATGTAGCTGATAGAAATTTATTTATGCCGAATGTATATTAGATACTAGATAAATTCAAGCGAAAGCGGAATCCTGAACGTGCCCTAGCTGTCAGGATTACGCAAGTAACTTGAGTTTATCATTGTCTAGTTTAACCTTGGTACGTCTCCTTGTGGGCCTGCCTTCGCAGCGACAAAGAGAAACGGCCAGGACCGGAACCTCGGAGTCACTAGTGAGTGATTGACAATTAGTTGTCTACCTGTGAATATACGTAGGCGAGACCGTGCCTCTGCTGTGAGTCAAAATATATTCATGGGGTCCTCTTCCCATTATGGAATTCGATTTAATTATTGAATTCTCGTCTTTCCGTTGGGGATTACGGCATTACGTAAAAATAGTGGGAGACACTGCTAAGTTTAAAATATTCCATAACTTAGGCAGTGTATGTTATTATGGAAATTGCCGCTTGTTTGTTTCCTTATTCTATGTAGATAGAATTAAACTTTTATTTACTGCACACATATTTTGATATGTTATCTGACTAGACTCTTGGTTGCAGTTATTCTAGAATAGGTTCTAGATACTAATAGACTAGGATATTATTAGATTAGTCTAAACCATCGGGAACTGTTGTTCCGATTTTCTTGAAAAATAAAGATGGTTAATGACTTAGTTTCTAAGTCATGATAGATAATCTAGATAGATATCCCCTTTAGGATATAATACTTTAGAGACAATAGTTTCTTATGCAGTAAGAATTGACTTGAATTAGTTCATGTCTCGAGATTCTTGACTGGCATTTAGAAAGCCCTATTAGGTATTTGTTTATCTAGTAATGACGTTTCTAAGCTTTAATTACCTTTAGAGGTAATGTGTCTGACACAATTTGCTAATCAGTTATTTACAATTGTTGTGAATAGTTGAATGCAAATAGTAAAGCTAAAGAAAGGAGATACGTATATTTGTGTATAGAAAATATCGATTTTCACAATACTACAACTATAGGTATTGGATACCAGATCTCCCGTCTAGTTATTTGAAATATTGGTTAACGATTGTTTTGATATTTGATATCGGAACTTGCGACTATTGGATAGTCACTTGTTCTTTATAAACAATTGTTACATATTTTATAATAACTAGTAGTGTCATTGACGGAGAGATAAACATTAAGAAAAATTATTCGGTAAAGTAAATAATTTAGAACGGTGCTTTATGAGTTTAATCACTTAAGCATTGGATGCTTATTCCGTATGGTGAAGGATGGTTTGATACTAGATCACACCACATATCCTTATTCATTTAATGAATATTGTATTCAGGAAAGTGATTAAGATCTCGTTTAATCAATGATTGTCATTGGACCACCAGATTTATTTAACTGATACATTGGATGTATGTAGTTTAATGAATAATAATTGCTTAAGGTAGTTTTCTATACTTCGTAACTTAGTTGATGAATTGTCATAACTTAGTTATGTGTTTCTGAAGGAACACATATTGAAAGTCTTGAAAGTATCAAGTACTTTCAATCCGTTCTGATGAAACATAGATTGAACATTTTTGACTTGTTCAAATATATTCAATCTAAAGGTTTTAGAGAATTCTATCCTCAAAATTCATAACATGTCTTTGAACTGTTCAAAGATCTTTGATACGATCAAACGTATGAATTTAAAGCAATTAGTTCTAAGGTTATTTAGTGAATATGATTCATATTCAATATTATTCTTCCATGATTCCATCTTGATGGAATTGAGTAGTGGGAGCAATCGGATCTTATATGATTTGGTTCGTTTGATATTGAATGTTACCGAATTATTTTCAATACTCTTGGGGTTATACTCCAGCAACACTAATTCATCTCTTTAATTAATGTTCCATTATTTTCTACAGTTGCATATATGATATGTATAGGTAGAAAATTTGAATCTTGAAAAGTTTGAGATTTCAATCTTTCTTTTATATAATAGTTATATAATGGAAATTACTTACACCTCGGAGGTATAAGTAAAAGTTTATCGTTTATTCTGTTGAATAGAATATTGTATTCTATTTAATGGATATCTTTCCTACGATTCTAAGTAATAAAATCGTTTTATTACTTGGTGTGTAACATCAGATGTTAACTATTGTAGAAAAGACTTGACTTATTGAAGTCAAATGTGAGAATGATAAATTGTAAATGGAACTATGTAATTAATAAGATGAAACAACCCTTATACATCTTCCGTACAAGTTTAATAGGATAACAAAATCATTCATGAGTATTTGATACTTAATGGTTCCGTTGTTTTCTTACTGAAGAAAAATTATCCTATAACTTATAATGGAAGCGATATTTGATATCGATTCTGGAAGTTCACCATTGAACCATAGATCTAAGATTGTTCATAGCTTACTACAATCAAGTTTTGAACTTGATTACGCTTTCATTATGAATTAGTTCATGATATGTGCTAATTGTTTGCGCAGCGAAAGCAATATGAGCTTATTAAAGGTTTGACCTTTACAGTATGACAGTGAGAAAAGTTATACTCAGCAATCTATTGTAGATTCTGAGAAAACTTATCTCTAGTCACGCTAATTGAACAATTAAAGATATATTGGTTAATGTTGATAATAAACTGTATATTTTAGCTAAAGAATGCAAAGTGGCGTTTTTGGATGACTTATTCAGATAAGACATCAGTTGTGATTTCCTTATTTGAAGAGTTCATTCTGAAATGGCCCTAGAGTTTGTGTTCTGCTGAGATCGCAGTTTAGTGTGCTAGCTTACAGAGCCTATTGTAGACTCGGATAAGTCTTCCAGAAATATGTGTTCTATATTTTTGATATCGTCAAATTTTCTGATCTTGTCAAAGTATATAGAATACATATGTGATAAAAGGGTTAGTGGGAGCGTACAAATTACTTTCTATTGTTATATATCCTAACAAACATTATCATTATTATAGTAATAATGAGATGTTTGTTAGGTAAAAGGTTTACCTAAGTCTTCTTTACTCCGTGAAAAAAGTGGGAGTAGTCTCTGTTATATACGATATAAAGTTTATATATAAGATATAAAACCAAGAGACTTGTGAGATACTCCTATTATTCGTACATTAGATATGATCTAATTAAGGACATAACTAGGCTATCTGTATGACAGTTAGTATAACTGTTGGACAGTTATTGTGTGTCTTATATAAAGTATTCATCTTTCGTAAAGGATGATTCCTTTTTCGAAAGAGATATTGATTAGAATGTCTAATCAATCTTATGTATCATTTGATGATGACATAATAAATACTTTATAATGTGCGATTAAAGATATTGATTTAATCGTAATTGTTACGAGTTATTTTGATATCCTATAGACCATATGATGGATCTTGAAACACGTTCTTTGTGATCTTTGAGATATTAAGAACGAGTTTCTAATTCATGGAGAATATAGTCTGCAACCATTAGGGTCATATTAGTTTTGAGACTAATTATGACGTTAGACAGTCTACGTCATAAAGAGTCACAAAAGATGCAGTGGGAGTGTCACGAAGCATTCTACTAACTGAGTAGAATTAGATGCAACTTATGAAGTATAGACTTATGAAGTTGCATAGTGACCTTAGAAATTAGAAGTTTTATATTGGTGTTCTGCTTGCGATTGTCCTCATAATATTTTTGGATTTGATCCCTAAATACTTGGACAACTTAGTAGCTGTAGCATAATACTGATGTAGCATCAGTGTCATATTAATGTATAATTTAGATTCTACAAAATATGAATGATGCTGACTATGGGAAACGATGGAGTTTGTTTGACAAACTCAATATGTCATAGCGGACTTGTTTTTGTTGCCTACCTCTTAAGTACTGGTGAGCTTTTGAGGGCCATATACATACGATGCAAATTGAGATGAGTATATGATACCGTGGATTGGCACTAGAGCAAGTGGGAGAAATTGTTGGGGTTGTTGCTCTGAGCGCCAATCCGGACCGTATTTATGTCTGATTCATGAATACGAACATCCCCTTATTTCATAATATTACTTATTTATGGTTGCACCTCTTGTTCTTATATATGTATTCGATCTGATTACGATTAGATTGAAACTAAATGTGGTTTAGTGATATGTATATATTAGACAAAGGCCGGATAATATATAATGCAGTACACAGTTACAAAGTTAGTTTGTAATTGACATTGGGAAGTGTCACTGCTATATGAATATTATCAAACATAGTTCCTGGTCAAGATTTGCTAAAACGGGTCGGTTAGTCAAATCCGTTGAGACCAGTACATGTCGTATATCGAGACTTGGTCCGATGGTTTATCCCAATGAACCATGAGTCTATGGAGACTCGTATAGACGTGTAGGTGTTTATAGTGGATAAACACTGAACGGCTCACCGAAGATTCTTAATGGATGGTACACCAACGTTAATAAGAATCTTCTCGGGTTGAGTAGCATAGTGGTCCTTCGACTTGAGACACCACTGTGGATGTATGAGACATCCTCCACACTTAGATGGCAGTCACGTCACTGATCTATTTAGATCAGACCTCCACCTGTTCGTTGGGTGTGGATCGATCCTCAGGATATCCTTTGTGTGTCAAGATAGGATCCGCCAGTTCTGTGTACAGAGCATAGGTAGTCCATATATAATTTGCAGTCTGTTAAATCTGTGGCCACAGTATACATCGGAAGTAAGTTCCGAGTGTTATTTAAAGATTGTTAATTGATACGTCGACGAGATAATACCTATAGAGATTTGACGTTCACATCTATATCTCTGGGATTATCTGGATACCTGTGACGGAGGGATTATACGTATGCAATGACCTCGACCTGTATGATTCAGCTAGTTTATCCGTGATCGTCATAATCTACGGGTGGATAGATTATGCACATGAAATTGGATTTCATGACGGATATACCTGAATCTAGAGAGTCTCAATAATGAAACATACTCGTAGAGCACTAGAGCAACATTTATGAATAATGATGATTATTTATAAATCGTTTAATCGTTAAACGAAAAAAACATGCGAACGGGTGACCGGCGTAAACACACACGTATAACGCAAGCGCACGTATCGTTCAAGTAGTATAAAAAATATCGATCCCACGAGGACTTAATTCCTACTATTGTTATTAGTTGTTGATACTATTTATTTACAAATATCTAATTGAGGGAGAAGTGAATGATTGCTTGAAATGATCTGCTTTGAAGATTTGCTAAATAAATAAAAAGACAAAAGAAAATACTAAGGAAAATAAAATACTCAAAGATCTAGGGTTGTGAATCTTTCTAATATCTATTAAAAGATGAAGTAGTTATATCATAGTTGGGTAAAATATTGAATTATTAATCTGGAACACTAAATTATGTAAAAGCCTCTTCCGAATGATCATTTACAAATACCTAGTATAATCCAATTGAACCATATGTCTATGTCAATTAAATTACCTAGATTCATTAAGATTGAGTTCCAATTATGACTACCCCGCCCAACAGGTATATTCCTATCCTGTAAGAAAATCTATTAAAAGGGTTATCTATCCTTAAGGAAGATCGTGAGTTGTTGAGTATAAGGTCTTTAAACTTAAAATCCTTATGTCTAGTTCATTTTAAGTTTTATCTAATCAATTTTATTAGTGATCAGTTAATAAAAAGGCATTAAGGTTATGACTCAACAAATAATTCTTTTAGTTACCCAAACTATAATCTAACCCTTTTTTAAATCGGTAATATTAGATTTTATCACAACCCTAGATATTTTACTTAGTTACAACACATAACTAAAACTGATAAAAACTTAAAAGACATAAAGTGAAATTGCTGAAAAGTAATTGTAGAAAAATAATTTGCAAAGAAATGAAAAGAAATGCTAAGGTAAAAGGAATTAACTTATACTATTTACTATTTAGATATCTCCCAATAAAATATTATATAATCTTGTGATATTTTAAACCAACCGTCCAGAATGGCGGTATCCTGATTAAGTCAAATTCAAATATACCAGCCATAAGGGGGAACAAAAATATAAACTTAAACCAACCGTCCAGTATGGCGGTATCCTCATTAAGTCAAGATTAGCCAATTTAAATTGAATAACCAACCGTCCAGAATGGCGGTATCCTTTATTAATTCAGATTTTAAGTAGTTTTTATATAATTTTAAAGGGAGATTAATCTAAATAGCAAAAGTAAAAGTATTACCTCATTACCTCAGCATAGAGAAGTTACCCCCTCATGGATGGATAGAATTACTACTACAAAGCGTAAATAAAACTGAATAAAAGAAGAAAATATGAAGAACTCTCAATTTATTTATAAGGATTTCAGAGGAAGAGATACATTTGAAACTAAAAATTCGAAATCTATTTATAGGCAAAAAAATCTAATTTTTTATTATTATTTTTCTGATTTTTATTTTTTATTATTTTTCTGATTTTTAATTTTTTATTATTATTTTTTTTGGATCGCTGAATTTTCGACATGTGGCATGGTGTGCTAAAAATGACGGCTCGTTGAATCTTTGACATGTGGCATGGTGGTGCAATTACTAAAATACCCTCGGTGTCGGGACGTCCAAAATTACCAAAATACCCTTTTTGCCAAATTTCACCAAATTTCACAGTTTTGCTTTAAATCACCTCCAGAATGTCCTGAAACTTTATTTATCTACAAAATAACACAAAACACATCAAAATATTCACAAAACTCAAGAAACTATACAAAATATTAAGTTAAATGAGTGGGAAATAGTGATACATTTATCACTCATCACACCCCCAAACCTAACATTTTGCTAGTCCTCGAGCAAAATAATATAACATAGTACATTTAACTAAGCCACTTTCGTAGGGATCACGATTGCATTTAGCATATGCAACAAGCCTTTAAACCCCTAGGTGTCCCTAGTGGACGAGTTGTAGTCTCGTGAAGGTTTACAGCAATGATACCCACAAACATTTTATAAAAGTAAAAAGGTAGTGAAACTAATGCACACAAAAGCAAAAAGACAAGAGAAAATAGAATAAAGAAGTTAGTGACTAATCATGTGAAATTTCTACCCAAGTTATTAGTTATTTTGTTTCATTCTAAATTACTAAATAAGTAAATTCTCCGATTATTTTACCATTCTTCATATACACAGCCAACAAAATATTAAACAACTCATTTTTGCCCACAACGGTCATAAGTGCAGTTGATAAGAGAGTAATATTTTTGTCTTAAAGTTTTTTCAGATTTCACACATTTTGTAGTAATGGAATAAATTTTCTGATTTTTCTGATTTTTTCTTTGATTTTTTTCTTTTCTCTATTTTTTATTTATATACAATATCTTCCATCTATGTAGCGAGCTTTAGGTCGGTGACTCCCAAACCAGTTGGCTTTAGGGCATCAGGTGTTAAGACACCCATAAGGACTTAATTACTCAGACTTCAGATATATATATTTTTATTTTCTATCATCTTTTTGATCCATGTAGCGAGTGTTGGGCCAGTGACTCCCAAACCAGTTGGTTTTAGGGCACTAGGTATTAAAATACCCTTACAGACTTAATAACTCGAATCTCAGATGTTTTTTTTTTTATTCCATCACTTTTATTTTGAGATGCTTCTCCAATTAAACTATAGCACTGAATATTGCAATCTTTTCAATTTTATCCTATGTCCGTATGTTACCATGTATGTTGATAATATCTGCCAACTAAGTATATGAAGATCCATTTTAGTCAGTTTAATGGAGAATTTACAGATTAAATAATTCAAAAGTGAATAAACAAAAATTAACTTGTTTTGAATTAGGTTTGAAATACGTCTCAGGAGTGGAAATTCCTTACACAGCTATTTCTTACCAATTTCATATTTAGTCAACATAACAACCACATATTTCTACTAGTCATAAGACTATAATTTACATGTTTTTTTTTTTTTTTTTCAAAGGCTCTCGCTGACGAAGGATTGTTCACAACTAGGACTCCCCACTCAAGGGTTCAAGCGACCAAGTGAACGCACCTTTTTTATACCTTATGGTATGTGCCAACGAATTTATGGTGTGTGACTAACTGTCGAATGGACTTCCCGTTGTAGATTCCCCAGAGGGAAGGTGGAGCGAGGCTCACTTAAGTACCCTAGCCCCTTAGGCTCTTATCGCTTGTTGTCAGGAATAAACAACGAGTCCTCCAAACTAGTCTGTCACAACACGCTACAAGTGAATGATTATCTAGGTGCCTCCACAGCTTTTCCTTATAAAAAGGTAGTGAGTGAAGGAAGACACCAAACCATTACCTAGCTTTAAATATGCCCTTTGTTTTTATTAATTTTTTAATTTTTTTGTATTTTTCGAAAAAAATTTGGACTAAAAATAAAAACACAATACAAACAAGTACTATTAACTATTCCTCACCCCCAAACCTAAATGAGACATTGTCCCCAATGTCTTAAACAGTAGAAGAAGAGTTTAGAAGATAGTACCTGGTTAGCTGAATTACTTCAAGAAAATTAAAGGTTAAGATCCAGATTTATTCGACGCTTTTTACCACGATCGTCCTCAGACCAATTTATCTTTGAAATGACAGGGTCAACTTGTGGTTTATGGCTAAGAGTTGGTTTATTAGATCCGGAGCAGTTCTGGCAGTATAGATGAGTTCTTTCATAGGTTTTGACACGAACCCATTTCTCCGAGCATCATCAAGAAACACACAAAGAAAATCATAAAATCCATCAACGTTGAGCAGTCCAAGCGGTTTCTGGTGTATGTTCAGGTTCGCCCAAGATAGAACTATAAAAATTTCCTCTAATGTACCCAAGCCACCTGGCAAAGCAATAAAAGCATCAGAACGGTTAATCATTTCAACCAGTCGTTCAGACATACCTGGCACGATCAGTTCCTCTCCGTTTGATGGTTCAATCAGATTTGCCTCTGCCAAGGGTTTTGGGATGATTCCCAAAACATGACTGCCTCCTTCTTGTACGGCCTTTGAAACAATCCCCATTAGTCCAAGATTGCCTCCGCCATATATTAAGTGCATATTCCTTGCAACTAAGACTCGACCCAATTCTTGTGCTGCTTCTATGTATTGTGGTTTAGCACCAACACTACTACGGCAAAATACACAGATGTTCTCAACTCGTCTTCTTGAAGTGGCTTCCATTTTTTATGTATTTCTTTCTCAACTCTGGATGCATTCAAAAGTGCAATGACGGGCTGAATTTATAATACCTGAAAAAAAAGGTGAGTAATAATAGCACAGGTATCTTCCAAAGGAAGCTTGTTAGCTAAACAAAACAAAAGAAATCGTGAAAGGTCAAAAAGTCTGGATCCTGTCTACGAAAATAAAGAAAATAACAAAAGAAAAGCAAATCAAAGCAATAATTAAGGCAACAGAATTGTGTACGCAATACGCCACTCGTTTGGTATATAAATCCATTAGGATGTGTCTAAAGATTTCATTCCTTACTCAGCCATTGCTAATGAATTAGTTCTCATATTTATGATTGCCAAACACCATTCCTTCTGTTTTAAAATGCTCCGTTTGTGCTTTTCCCTACAAAACAACACACAAAATTAAAAATTCTATAACATGTATACACAAAATATGAAAACAAAAATTACAACAAATTGCATGGGTTGCCTCCCTGCTAGCGCTAAATTTTTCGTCTTCAGCCAGACGTGACTGAAATCTATCTGTCAAGGAGGTTTCAACGTCGTTTTGGATGTCCTATTAAAGACAATCCCGTGAGCGTTGCTTTTGAAGGGTCTCTTCCAACGGTAAAGTGGCAAAACGAGTTTTGTCTCATTCAGTGCTTGTGCCACCTTTTTACCTTTGTTGCTCCAGTGATTCCTGAAAAGAAAGAAAGAAAAAATCAGGAGGTCTTGTATGGTGCTTGACTTGGAATGGAAGTTCCATTCTGTCAAGCTTCTTGGTGATATCTCTGATTTGTACTCCCCGATACAGTGATGTTTCTCCTGAATGCTCTGAATTTTCAATTTGGTCAGACATTTGCTCCTTCATTTGCTCTGCTTCTTGCTCCACCTTTTCTTCACAGATGAATTTTAGGATCTCTGTATTCAGCTCTTCATCTGTCATCTGTGAAATACATTTTTCAAAATTGTCAACCTGAGGATGAAAAGAAATGTTAGATTTTAGGTCTTCATCCTCTGATATGACTGGAATAGATGGTTTAGGAAGATCTTCTTCAAACATCGTAGCAAAGCATGCTCCAAGATCTTCATTCTGAGGATGGAAAGTTTCATCCTTCCTTGTTGGTGCAGTTTGTACAAAAAGCTCAGTTTCTTCATCCTCGTCAGAGTCAGAATAATAAAAGTCAAATTGAGACTTGGTTGGTGCAGACTTCTGAACTGATACCTCTGATTCTTGATACTGCTCAGCCTCCTCGTCCTCTGTTATGATGTCATGATGAATCTCAGGATATTCGAAGGCTTCTTCATTATATTTGAATTTGCTTCGTGAGATATGTGATTCAGGTTATCTGTTAATTGTCTAACTTGATCTGTCATCCTCTGTATAGACCGCTTGACTCTGAATTTTTACATTAAATTGAGCTTCCCGTTCCTCGAACAAATTTTTGAGCATGTGAATCAACTGATCTTCCTCTGATGGATCTGGTTCTTGATGAAGATCGTAGATGGATGGTGGATATATGGAAAATGTGATGATTCTACGTACCTTGAATGATTCCAATAATTCTGCCACTCTGAAAAATAATACATTGATCGCTCGGGTGGTTACCATCACAAATTACACATCTTCCCATTTCATTCTGATGAGCAAATGTAGTATTGTTTGGTTCTGGCTTCCAGTGATAGTTGTTGGGCTGGACAACAGGCCTCAGAAAACTAGACTGTTGCTCTCGGATTTGGGATGTATTTTTCTAGTAAAGCTCGTAATGTTTCAAAATATTCCATTTTTTTAATCACCTGAAAATAAGAGAAAGAAATAAAAATTGCAGATAAAAAACAAAAGAAATTAGATACAAGTAAATTAGATAGCTTCAAAATTAATAACTCAAGAAAAATAAGTCCCCGGCAACGGCGCCAAAAACTTGACCGCGCGTAAACACACACGTATAACGCAAGCGCACGTATCGTTCAAGTAGTATAAAAATATCGATCCCACGAGGACTTAATTCCTACTATTGTTATTAGTTGTTGATACTATTTATTTACAAATATCTAATTGAAGGAGAAGTGAATGATTGCTTGAAATGATCTGCTTTGAAGATTTGCTAAATAAATAAAAAGACAAAAGAAAATACTAAGGAAAATAAATACTCAAAGATCTAGGGTTGTGAATCTTTCTAATATCTATAAAAGATGAAGTAGTAGTTATATCATAGTTGGGTAAAATATTGAATTATTAATCTGGAACACTAAATTATGTAAAAGCCTCTTCCGAATGATCATTTACAAATACCTAGTATAATCCAATTGAACCATATGTCTATGTCAATTAAATTACCTAGATTCATTAAGATTGAGTTCCAATTATGACTACCCTCGCCCAACAGGTATATTCCTATCCTGTAAGAATATCTATTAAAAGGGTTATCTATCCTTAAGAAAGATCGTGAGTTGTTGAGTATAAGTCTTTAAACTTAAAATCCTTATGTCTAGTTCATTTTAAGTTTTATCTAATCAATTTTATTAGTGATCAGTTAATAAAAAGGCATTAAGGTTATGACTCAACAAATAATTCTTTTAGTTACCCAAACTATAATCTAACCCTTTTTAAATCGGTAATATTAGATTTTATCACAACCCTAGATATTTTACTTAGTTACAACACATAACTAAACTGATAAAAACTTAAAGACATAAAGTGAAATTGCTGAAAAGTAATTGTAGAAAAATAATTTGCAAAGAAATGAAAAGAAATGCTAAGGTAAAAGGAATTAACTTATACTATTTACTATTTAGATATCTCCCAATAAAATATATATAATCTTGTGATATTTTAAACCAACCGTCCAGAATGGCGGTATCCTGATTAAGTCAAATTCAAATATACCAGCCATAAGGCGGAACAAAAATATAAACTTAAACCAACCGTCCAGTATGGCGGTATCCTCATTAAGTCAAGATTAGCCAATTTAAATTGAATAACCAACCGTCCAGAATGGCGGTATCCTTTATTAATTCAGATTTTAAGTAGTTTTTATATAATTTTTTAAAGGGAGATTAATCTAAATAGCAAAAGTAAAAGTATTACCTCATTACCTCAGCATAGAGAAGTTACCCCCTCATGGATGGATAGAATTACTACTACAAAGCGTAAATAAAACTGAATAAAAGAAGAAAATATGAAGAACTCTCAATTTATTTATAAGGATTTCAGAGGAAGAGGTACATTTGAAACTAAAAATTCGAAATCTATTTATAGGCAAAAAAATCTAATTTTTTATTATTATTTTTCTGATTTTTATTTTTTATTATTTTTCTGATTTTTATCTTTTTATTATTATTATTTTTGGATCGCTGAATTTTCGACACGTGGCATGGTGTGCTAAAAATGACGGCTCGTTGAATCTTTGACATGTGGCATGGTGGTTGCAATTACTAAAATACCCTCGGTGTCGGGACGTCCAAAATTACCAAAATACCATTTTTGCCAAAATTCACCAAATTTCCAGTTTTGCTTCAAATCACCTCCAGAATGTCCTGAAACTTTATTTATCTACAAAATAACACAAAACACATCAAAATATTCACAAAACTCAAGAAACTATACAAAATATTAAGTTAAATGAGTGGGAAATAGTGATACATTTATCACTCATCACGGGCCGAACCGTAATTTTCCTAATTAATGTGTATTTGTATTTAATATATGATATTATTAATACACATTAATAAATGGTCAATAAAGGTATTGACATATATCATCAATATATGTATTTGAGATATTTAAAGTAAATATAATACATATATTTGATATATTTTGTATTTAATTAATTATTTAATTATTTAATTGTTAAATGATTAATATAATTAAAATATAAATATATCACCAAATGATAAAGTTAGGAACTGCTTATAAGTGTAAAAGTTTAACTTTACATTAAAGGAAAAGGTTGTCAAATTGATTTTGACTTCTTAAGATATTTGTTCAAAATTGTTTGAAAAATGAAAAAATTTTTTCCTTTATTCTTTATCAATTTCGGCCATGACACTTTAAAATATAAGAGTTATATTTTCTAAGTTGCATTTGTTGACTAAATTAAATATCTTTAAAGTTGTTTTAGATATTTAACCAAGTTGAACAAATGAAAGACAAATGAAGATGAAATAATATTCTTGTAATTTGCCTTACCAATTTCGGCCAAGGGCTTTTTCCAAGCTTGTATATATTGTTTTTCATTTCATTTGCTTTTTAACCTAATACACTTTAACCAAAAACTCCATTAAAGGAAGGCAAAGAATGCTAGAGAGAAAAGAAAGAAAAATCAAGAAAAGCTTGGAAAATATTAAGTATTTCCAACCTTCCATTAGAGAGTAATTTGTTCCTCTTGTTGTGGGCAACATCTTGTGATGTTCTTGAGTTTTTATATTCTTTATTCTTTGTGTTTTTGATGGATAAATGTTTGGTGAAAGTGTTGAGCATGTATAATAGAGAAAGCTTGTGACTAGTGTAGTTATAAGTATTCTTTTATGGTTTTGGAAACCTTGTTGCTAATCTAGAGTTGTGACCCACTCTTAGATGACCTAGATTTGATCTTGAGTTGTTTCATTGTGTTGAGACTTTGATTGGATGGAAGAAACATGATTAAAGTAATTGATTTAACCAATTTGGTCTAATTTGTCCAATTTGAAGAAATTGAAATATTAGGGTTCATGACCAATTCCAAATTTGGGGATTTTCATTTATGTTGTGTATTTGGAGATGTGTATATGATGCATATAAAGTTTCATGTTTATTGGATTACATCTTGATGTGTTTTGAAGCATGAAATGACAAAGTGCACAAATTGCCACCTTTGGGAGGCATTCGGCCAAATGATAAAATTTGGGGATTGGATTTGGTTGCTTTGGTGTTTTGATGTTTTGAACATGCTAAGTTCATCTTAGAAATGATTTAAAATCATTCAAAATTGATTAGATCAATTTCGGACTAAAATGGACAAAATACCAATATAAGGGATTTGGTAAATTCACTTAAATATGATTTATTTGAATTTTATTTCATAATTTGATTATTGGAAAATTAAATAAATATGTTTATTTAATTAATCTGAGAAAATTTTTTGAAATCGGAAAATTTGATTTCCACGCTTCCGCTGCGTTACCGGATTCTGCCCCTAAAACCCCTACAAAAATGAATATATACTGTTTGATGTTAGCTTTTAATAATGGAAGATTGCAGCTTTGATTCAGTGCTAAGCATTTTGCAAAAGTGAATATTGTTTGTTGTTATTATTATTGCTTTGATGAAAATGAATATATATTGTTTGCTGTTAGCTTGAAATAATGGAAGGTTGCAGCTTTGATTCAGTGCTAAGCATTTTGCAAAAATGAATATTGTTTGCTGTTACTTTTATTGTTTTGATGAATATGTACAACTTGAATATTTTATCTAATTATATCTTGATTCAGTGTTATGTATTTTGCAGTTTATTTGTAATTATAATGTCATCTAGCATAAGCGCAAATTCATTGGAACAGCGACGATGTCACAAATGCCCCTGCAATTGCTACTCCATCTTATATTCTGTTACACATGGAAGTTGATGTGAAAGTGACTTAACATCTTCACTTACTTCTTTTTCAACTTTACTCTGCAAAGCATGGTTATACTGCTCAAAAAATTGTTTCAATGTTCTTTTTGAGTTAACATACCCATCAAAGAAGGCATTCATACTTTCACTAAGTTGAGTGGTTGACATGCCTGCCCAAAAACTGTTCTTCAGAAAACATGGAACCCAATGATTTCTCTCCTGATATAACCCACTAAGCCATTCATTACCGCCCAAATCATATTGTACAAGCATATGCTACCAAGTTTCATCAAATTGTCCAACAGTTTGTGAATCATAAACAACAGAATGTAATAACTGAGTGATTGCATAATATTGATTATAGCATCCTAATTTTTCAGGAACTTTCTTCAGTATATGCCACAAACACCATCGATGTCGAGTAGTAGGAAAAATAATCTCTATTGCTTTTTTCATTGCCCTATCTTGGTCAGTAATAATTCCAATAGGTGCCACATTAGACATGCAAGATAGCCATGTCCTAAATAACCATGTAAATGTTTCAGTATCCTCATGTGATATCAATCCACATCCTAACAATATAGAATGACCATGATGATTAACTCCTACAAATGGAGCGAATGACATGTCATACTTATTTGTTACATATTTGGTGTCAAATGTAACAACATCACCAAAAGATTTATAGGCGGCCCTACTCCTCGGATCAGCCCAAAATATATTTTTTAATCGACCTTCATCATCTAAGTTCAAGATAAAGTAAAACCTATCGTCTTCTGCTTGCATTTTCATCAAATAGTTTTGTAAAGCTGCAGCATCTCCTTCACCAAGTCGTAATCTTCTTTGCTTGTCAACATGATTTCTGCAATCTCTTGCAGTAAATGTAACATTTGTTGGTCAAAACTAAGCATTCCAAGTTCATTTCAAGCATTGAAAATAAGTGCGAATACAACGAGGGAGTTGCGGAATACTCACATCGAGCGGTTTAGCGACGCGGGAGGCAACAAAATCTGATTTTTATGCCCACTGGACTGCTCGACAGTGGCAGTTCTGCCTTCCTCCATTTTCGGTTTTGGATGTCATCTTCCAAGCTCCAAGCTTCGTCAAACGATTCTCGGCTCATGGGTGGACTTCCCTATCACCTTCGCATGACTTCGTAGTGTGCTAGCACTCCCGATTTTGCCACAAAATCACGACTTTTGCTTCATATTTTCTCCTTGTCACTCGGAAGTTCACTGCCAAACCAGAAAGAAAAATCAGCCCCTCCATAGGTGTGAAAGAGAAGAAGAGAGAGAGGAGAAAATGGTTGTAATTGTTTTCAAAAAACAAGTTAATGAATGATATACCAAAAAATCAAATAAAATGGTATAAGTCATTTCATTCAATCACACTTGAGTGTAACACACTCAAACATCAACTTACATCAAGTCAATCAAGTTGTCAAGTCACATCACTCAAAGTGACAAGTGATTTGACGCTTGAAGTGACTAGCGATTTGATGCTTGATGTG
The DNA here is from genome assembly GCA_019454045.1 of Zanthoxylum bungeanum. NCBI lineage: Eukaryota > Viridiplantae > Streptophyta > Magnoliopsida > Sapindales > Rutaceae > Zanthoxylum > Zanthoxylum bungeanum. The sequence goes on along the minus strand of SKCR01049598.1, from coordinate 36,383 downwards.
ACTAATGATTTGACGCTTGATTTGACTTGCGTGCCGCACTCGAATTCGAAATGCGAATGCGCTCGCAAACAATCACGGGCTCGGGTTTGTTAATTCCAAATTAACGAATTTTCTGTTGCGACGTAATTAAATGATTATGCCTAGCGAAATCACTATTCACGTCGCTAACGAATTAATTCTAATATAACTCGTTCGCCCGAATTAAAATCTAATTTTAATTCCACGTCGAAATCCAATTTCGTTTAATATATTGAATATATTAATTTATCGATTAATTCTAAATTAATCGTTATCTCTCTTTAATTGATATTTTATCCCAGATAAAATATCTCCATAATTAATCCCAGATTAATTTTCTCTCTCATCTAATTAATCCCAGATTAATAAAAGTGTGAGTCATACGTCATCGGTGAATCTTCGGGAAGCGACCCATGAGATCCCCGGATATGTTGGCAGTAAATTCGGTCGTCAGACTATCCGAACACGTAAGTACCTGGTATTACGTTTGTACCGATTTACAGGACATGGTTGGCTTCTAGAAAAGCGCCATGCCTACCCAATTCTCCAGAAATATCCTTACAGGAATAAGAATCTATATCAGGCGTAGTATACGTAGTATTGCATATTTCGATCCAGTATCGGATCACATGCAAGGCCTGTGGCTGGTATAGTGTCTGCCCCGTACGAAGCATATATCGGATGACGAGCAACTAGTCTCTTTATTATCGGATAATCATTACCAAGTCATATTATCCCGACGGTGCAACCTTTTTAGAGAACCAGTTCTGTATCCCTACACGATCATCATCTCCATATGACTGGAGTGACACTTCAGTCTTGACATCACACCCAACACACTATGATTCTTGATATACCCAGAAGAGGCGTACACAGAAACCGGTTAAAGCCCTGGACGACCAAAACCAAAGTATATTCATTGTCGCAAGTATTAGCGGTGAAAGTCTTAGGTTAAGACCAAATACCCCTACCCTGATTTCAGACTTCCATGTTGGACAATTATGACCCATAGCGTCACTATTTGTACAGATCATTGTGTTGTTGTACAAATTAACTATGTGACAAAGGAGATTGCACTCTTATCTTGTGATTAGATCACCTAGATGTATAAATGATGAGAGGTCCATGTGATTTGTTCCTGGACGGAGAATGATATGAGACATCATCAGTCCACGAAGGATAAATCATTAAATATCCCTAGTCAGAGTATTATCGAGATTGGACATCGATAAATACATAAAAGACTAGTATTACACTTGTGCGCGTTGGGAGGGCACAACGGGATAGTTCTCAATATTTGGGTATAGGATACTCATGCAAGTGTAATAGGAGGTTGTGTTTTACCGATGGTACGGGAAACAGCTTCGCTCTGGATAGACCCCCTCAGAATTCCATTGATAGTATGACCATGTGTCTATGGAAGTCCGAAATCAGGATAGGTGTATTTGGTCTTAACCTGAGACTTACACCGCTAATACATATGACAATTAATATACTTTGGTTGAGGTCGTCCAGGGCTTTAACCGGTTTCTGTGTACGCCGATTCTGGGTATATCGAGAATCATAGTGTGTTGGGTGTGATGTCAAGACGGAAGTGTCACTCCAGTCATATGGAGATGATGGTCACGTAGGATACGGTACTAGCACTCTTAAATGCTGCGCAGCTATCGGGATATTATGACTAGGTCATGTATATCCGATTATAGAGAATAGTCGCCAGACATCCGATATGTGCTTCGTATGAGGCAGACACAATTCCAGCCCGAGGCCTAGCACGTGATCATCCGATACTGGACAGAAATACGTAATACTACGGTATACTACACTTGATACAGATCCTTTATTCCTGTAAGGATGTTTCCGGAGAATTGGGGAGGCATGGTGCTTTGCTAGAGGCCAACCTTGTCTTGTAATTCGGCATAAACGTAGTACGAGGTACTTACGTGTTCGGATAGTCCGACAACCGAATTTACTGCCAACATATCTGGGGATCTCATGGGTCGCTTCCCAAAGATTCACCGATGACGTATAACTCGCACTCTAAATTAATCTGGGATTAATAGAAGAGAGAGAAAATTAATCTGGGATTAATTACGGAGATATTTTATCTGGGATAAAATATCCTTTAAAGAGAGATAACGGTTAATTTGGAATTAATCGAGAAATTAATATATTTGATATATTAAATGAAATTAGATTTCGACGCGGAATTAAAATTAGATTTTAATTTGGGTGAACGAAATAATTTAGAATTAATTCGTTAGCGACGTGAATAGTGACTTCGCTAGGAGTAATCATTTAATTACGACGCAACGGAAAATTCGTTAATTTAGAATTAGCGAACCCGACCCCGAGATTATTTGTGAGCGCATTCGCATTTCGAATTCGAGTGTGGCACGTCAAATCAAGCGTCAAATCGCTAGTCGCATCTAGCGTCACATCATTCGTCAATCAAGTGATGGATGTCTTTCACTTTGAGTGATTAACGCAAGTCACTATTCATGATTGATGGAAGTGATGTAGGTGGTTGGTGCCATTTATGGCTTTAATGGTTTGTTTTTTTTAAAGGAAAATTCAAGTGAAATGCATGTGAAATTCACATGTGTGTATAAGATACACAAATTTCTCAAACCAAACACAACTCTCTCTCTCCCATTTCTTTCTTCTTGTTCACGCCCAAGGGGCACAAAATAGCTTATTGGTTTCTTCCAAAACCGTGAGCAGTGGGAAGCTTGAAGTGTGGTTTTGTGGCAAAATCACAAGTGCCAGCACACTTACGAGACATGCGAAGGTGATAGGGAAGTCCACCCATGAGCCGGGAATCGTTTGACGAAGCTTGGAGCTCAACAAATTGGAGGCAAAAACCGAAACCAGTGAGCTAAAATCTGCACTGATGTTCACGCCTAAACCAGTTAGCATTTTTGAAGTTTTGTTGCTTCCGCGTCGTCAACCGATCGATGTAAGTATTCCGCAAACTTCTCGATTGTTATTCGCACATTATTTCATGCTTATAATCGATCTTGGGACCTTAATACAAACCAACAATGGCATCTAGAGCAAGGTTTGAGCATGAAATCAATTTAGGGTAAAATTTGGGTAAACTTGATTTTGAGCATGATTTATGAAATTGGATGATTAAGTATGCTTGAATGTGTTTTATATGATGATTGATTGGATCAATTTGTTGAAAAATTATTTGGAACATTTTTCCCCAAATTACTTAGCTTGGCCGAAAGTTAGGAGCCCTATATGTCTTGGAATTTTTGATTTTTTGATTCATTGGATGAGTTAGAATCAATTAGGATGTTGATTTAATGTCGATTGTGGGATTAATTGGATTGAAACCAAATCGGATATAAAATCCCCTCCTTGGCCGAGACTTTGGAAGCATGTTTGGGTTTGATTTTAATTAAATTGTGTTGGACATAATTTAATGTTAATGAGCATGATTAGTTGTGTTAATTGATGTTTTAGAAATGTTAATTGGATAATTAATCATGTTATACACTTTATGTAATTAAATTGTGAAATTGGGTTTTGTGATTTAATTATAATTGGGCCTTAAAATTGGATTTGGGCCTTTAATGTTGTAATTGGGCTTGTTGGGCTTTGTTGTACAAAGTTGGGTTAAGGCAAATTGGATTGGATCCAATTGGGCCTAAAACCGCATCCATAAAGCCCAAATGCGACTTAATGGACCTTTAAAGTTTAATTGGGCCTAATGGGCCAAAATTAATTTATGGGCTTATGGGGTAACTCCCGGATTGGACTTTGGTTTTCGGTTTGACCCGAGTTGACCAAAAGTCCACGCCTTAAGAAATTAATTAAAAGCCCATTGGACTTTAATTAAATTGACGTTGGACGTTAATCGGGCTTTGAGACCCGTAGCGATTAAATTTGGAATTTAAGTCGTAAAAGGTTTATTAATAAAGTGTAGTATTTAATTTGGAATTAAATAGCGAATTAGAATTGAATGCATATTAAATTGGATTTAATGATGTAGTTTAATTTAATTCAAGAATTCATACTTTGAGTACTTATTCGCAAAAATGAGTTTGACTCGAGCAAAATCAAATTGTTGTTTGAACATTGGATGATCACTAATTATCAGATTAATTAATTTGATTAGATTAATTGATAACATGTTTGTGTGAATACATGGTTGCGATGCATGAATAATGTATATCAGATGGATATTAGATGGGTGGGACAATTTTAGAAATTGTTGTAATAAATTCGATTTATTAAATTGGACCTGCGTGTCCAGCCTTATTACCTCTCATTTCTTTGTATTCTCTTCTCACCTATTCCCCTCAATGTAAATGAGGTTTCTTTAGAAGTGTAGTGTAACGGGTAGAAGTAATACTTGTGCTAGCGGGAGAGAGAAAGGGAGAGATTTGATCTAGGATCAATTGTGTAAAGTATCCATCTGTATATCATTATTATTTTATTCATATGCGCTTTATTATGTGTTTAGAATGCATGTTTAAGGGTGTATGATGATGAGACTTTAACAAAGATAATAAATTGGTTGCCAATTTGCACGCGAAAAACCCTCGCTAAAATATTAAGCGTTTTTCCTTCCATTGAGTGATTCTTACTCAAGATCTAAGACGACATTGGTTTGTTGGCCAAAGTCAAGGCCTTTGTCTGTCGAGGATGTGTTTGAATCACGAAGGCTTTGTTCCATATCAGTGTCTTGTCCAAGTTGTGGTTTGTTGGCCAAAGTCAAGACCACTTCTTGTCCATCGACATTGATTACGAAGCTTTCCATGGTCATTGGGTCGCGCTTGACTGGGATCACTAAGTTTGTTGTGCCAAAGCCAATGCTTAGTTGATTCAGAGGAAAAAGGTTTGGTAATACATTGGATGTATTGGCATATATAAGATATATGTTTCGGACTTGGATGTCCCCCTACCAGATCTAGGAATTGGATTGGATCCAATCGATCTAGAGATCTACCTAGTTAATTATCGTACAATTTGTTGGCCAAAGTCAAGATTGTGTGATATTTAACGGGATCCTAGCCCACTAGGAAAAGTGGTTTCCCGAGTACTCGACAGAGGGTTAGAGGCTCGCCGAAAAATAGTGGGAGGCAAGAATTGAATTTGCAATAGTCGTTCAATTACTCGCCATACGCGCTCAATCACAAATTATTTCGTCGTTAGATTAAATGTTAGTTGGACTAATATTTAAATTGTTGTTTTAATAAACAGTTGGACTGTATTATAGTTGATTATATAATTGGATTATAGTAATCAATATATTTTAATTAATTAATTTCGATTTACAGTTGATTTTATAATTGGATTATAGTAATCAATGTAATTGAGGTTAATTAATTTAAATTATATTTGATTGTATAGTGGGACTATAATAATCAATATAATACAAAGTACCACAAATCGTTGATTAAATAGTTGGACTATTAGAATCAAGATAATATTGAAAGATTGGCATTTAAAACATAATCCTGGGGAAAATGTGTTTAAATGGTTTAATTTTCAAATTGGGAATAATTTCAGGATGGTCCTGGAAAAATAATAAGTTACTTTATTTGATAAAATAACATATTATGCCTAAGCCCGGAGTTAATCAAATAGTCGAGCATAATCTTTGGAAGATTATGTGATGATAACTTTAGTGCTTAATCCATTATACTTACCGCAGTAGATTCCTTAATTTCTGAATCAGAACTAAGAATTAGATTCTTAAAGTATGATAATGAAATTGAAGAATCTTCAAAGAATCTATACTTAGATTTTAGAAATACTAAAATTGCAATATTAACTCCTTGGAGAGTTAATGACTATTCTCAAGGAGATAAAGTCAAAGTTTGCAATTAGGCAAGTAGCGCAAGACGCACTTTACTTCGATATTCTAGAAGGCCAAGGCTTGGCCAAAGGCTTCTGGAGTGTTGAAAATGGCAAAGGCAATATCATTATAATCTTCTAGGAAGATAAAGGAAAAATCCCAAAATGTCTGCTTATTGTGGCAAACGGGATCACAGAAGCGTGACTGCCGTTTGGGACATAGCAGACATGAAGGAATTGAAGACGAGCAAGGCTCTGACTTCAAATATGTTTGTCAACATTATGTTCACTACTAGTATTAAAATTAGATTTTAGATACTTAGTGTGGTACATAAATATATATTGATGTTCAGAATCTGTTTTGAACAGGATAATGACATCAATTGAGATTTATCTGCGAATTGTAAACGGGACGAAACTCGTTGTTTTAACAGTAGATAGCTAAGTTTAAGAACTACCTTCGGGTGTGTACCTAAATTTGGAAACTGTTATAATGTAACTAGTTTGACTAGATACATTATCTCTATATCAGTGTTTAACCGGCTGCGAGTGAACCTTTATATTCTAGAACACTAAAGTGTTTCATTATATAAAGATGATATTGAGATAAACACATTAGATGTGAATAACAGAATTTATATTTTGAATATAAATTGAATCTCAAATATATAACATGACAAACAAATAGCTCAAACTGATTTGATCAGATAAAAATAATTGTGGCATTGCATGTCGGGGACACAATTAAACAAGACTCGTATATCCACACTTTTGAAGAGTGGGTACTAGGACTAATTTGATTCCATTCAAATAAAGTCTACGAATCTAGTTTATTGGGCAATGTGCCTATAATACCTTTTCTTGGTAAAAGTGTAAATGCCACTGATCTGTTAGCCCTAGTTCATAGTGAAGCAAGTAGGCCCATGTCTAGCTAGGCTAGATGTGGATATGAATATTTCGTGACATATGCGGATGTGGCATCGCATTATGGTTATGTGTTTATTTATGGAACACAAATCGGAAACTCTTAGAGTTTCGACACGAAATAGACAAACAGATCGGCTATAGTATTAAACTGTCACGGAAGACCGTAATGGAAAATAATTAATCAATAAGTTTCTTATATACTTGAAAGAGTAAAGTATTCTTTCAAATGAGGACTCATCTCGGAACACGTCAATTGACGGTGTGTCCGAACTAGAGTAACCAAATCTTGTTGGACATGATAAGGTTAATCATGTGTCGCTCTGAGCTACCATTTCCTTCAACGGATAAGCTTTAAACAGTGCAAGAACTTATTTAGATTAAGGTTCCATTAAAATCTGTTTGACAGATATCATATTAGATATGCACGGGAAGAAACTGGGTTTCACATCTTCCTGAGAATTTAGGTATGCTTGGAATATGTTCAGATGATACCAAGCTAAAACCCAAATTGGATAAGTGCTAATTGTAGGTTATCCTAGGGATACCATAAGTATTGTACTTATACAACTCACATGAGAACAATTAGATTGTTGCTCACCATGTGGATTTCCTAAGAGGAATACCGATATGCAGTGGTAAGTGGGAGGATAGTAAAACTCGATGAAAATCGGAGTAATACTATTCCAAGGCACCGAATCTTAATAGAACATAAATAGTTCATCAAGGATGAAACTATTACCAATAATTTTCACATACACAAGAACCGCGTAGTCGGAGAGAGTCAGAAAACAACCTTGGGTATGGGTTTCTGATCTCACCTCATAAAGATTTATATTATTGAGGAATACCGACTGACTACGTATGAGGAAGTAATACAAGGTATCGACTCCCTATTATGGCAAAGTGCCATACAGTCCGAAATGGATTCCATGTATATCAACCAGTTTGGATACTAGTTGATGTACCACAAGGCATTGTGCCTACTGGTACTATAAGTCTTCAAGGAAGACATACATGGATGGCAACATACCAACGTATAAAGCTAGGCTTTTAGCGGAAAGGTATCGTTATCAACATTGTGTTGATTACGATTCAACTTTTTACCTGTTGCCACGGTAAATCCATTTGAATAATGCTTGCTAAAGATGTGTATTTCATTTATGAAATATGACAGCTTAACGGGAAAATCGCTTTCCTTAAACGGAAACTTTTGGAGGATGTTTATAACATCCTGTCAGTTTTGTCGTACCAAAACTAGCAAACAAGGTTTGCAGGTTATTCAATCCATGTTTGGATTGAAGCAAGCATAGGTTCTAGGAATTATCGTTTTAATGTAATCATAATGGTGTATGATTTAATTCAAAACGAAAGGATTCTTGTGTATATAAGAGGGTTAGTGGGAGCGCACTGACAGTGGCTGTCCAATAAAATAATGATAATATGTCATTTCTTGGAAATGATATTCCCATAAACAATCGGTGAAAGCTCAGCTTTGGAAAACTCTCCGTGGAATCATACATTGAAAAATGTACGCTACCTGGTGTCTCATACGCTTTGAGCATATGAAGTCACAAACAGGTCAATCCAAGTGATAGTCACTGAATTGATGTTAAGAACATTCGTTAGTATCTTAGAGAACTAAGGATGCTGTCTTAATCTATGGAGAATGAAAACTTAAAGTGACTGGGATCACTGTAGCAAGTTTCATACACCGATAAAGACGACTGAAAGTCGCAAACGGTACTATACAGTTTGAATAATGGTACAGTGAGCTGGAAATCTTCCAAGCAAGATACTGTTACCGAATAAACAACAAATGCGGGTTAATTGCTGCAGTTGAGGTGGCAATAGAAGCCTTATGGGTCGATAAACATATCTAATTAGATTAGATATAATTCCGTTACCAGCTGAGCTAGGCGTCAGCACAGGCTAAAGAATTAATGGTCTCATTAACGATCCAGATACATACTTCGATATTCATCTCATTCGTTCGGATCATACATCATGGCGATATGATGATCGTATAAATCGCATCTGACGATAATCATGTAAATCCGCTGACGAAAACCTTTTCACAGCAATTTGAGCCAACCGTACATAGTTCGGGTGTCAAGCACTCGAGTGACTGGCTATAGGCCAAGTGGGAGATTGTTGGACAATTATGACCCATAGCGTCACTACTATTTGTACATATCATTGTGTTGTTGTACAAATTAACTATGTGACAAAGGAGATTGCACTCTTATCATTTGTGATTAGATCACCTAGATGTATAAATGATGAGAGGTCCATGTGATTTGTTTCTGGACAGAGAATGATATGAGACAGCATCAGTCCACGAAGGATAAATCATAAATATCCCTAGTCAGAGTATTATCGAGATTGGACATCGATAAATACGTAAAAGACTAGTATTACACTTGTATGCGTTGTGAGGGCACAACGGTATAGTTCTCATATATTTGGGTATAGGATACTCATGCAAGTGTAATAGGAGGTTGTGTTTTACCGATGGTACGGGAAACAGCTTCGCTCTGGATAAACCCCCACGGAATTCCTTTGGTAGTATGACTATGTGTCTAAGGAAGTCCGAAATCAGGGTAGGTGTATTTGGTCTTAACCTGAGACTTGCACCGCTAATACATACGACAATCAATATACTTTGGTTGAGGTCGTCGGGGGCTTTAATCGGTTTTTATGTACGTCGATTCTAGGTATATCGAGAATCGTAGTGTGTTGGGTGTGATATCAAGACGGAAGTGTCACTCCAGTCATATGGAGATGATGGTCACGTAGGATACGGTACTAGCACTCTTAAATGCTGCGCAGCTATCAGGATATTATGACTAGGTCATGTATATCCGATTATAGAGACTAGTCGCCAGACATCCGATATGTGCTTCGTACGGGGCAGACACAATTCCAGCCCCAGGCCTAGCACGTGATCATCCGATACTGGACAGAAATACGCAATACTACGGTATACTACGCTTGTTACAGATCGTTTATTCCTGTAAGGATATTTCCGGAGAATTGGGCAGGCATGGCGCTTTGCTAGAGGTCAACCTTGTCTTGTAATTCGGTATAAACGTAGTACGAGGTACTTACGTGTTCGGATAGTCCGACGACCGAATTTACTGCCAACATAGATGGGGATCTCATGGGTCGCTTACCAAAGATTCATCGATGACGTATAACTCGCACTCTAAATTAATCTGGGATTAAATAGAAGAGAGAGAAAATTAATCTGGGATTAATTACGGAGATATTTTATCTGGGATAAAATATCCTTTAAAGAGAGATAACAGTTAATTTGGAATTAATCGAGAAATTAATATATTTGATATATTAAACGAAATTAGATTTCGACGCGGAATTAAAATTAGATTTTAATTTGGGCGAACGAATTAATTTAGAATTAATTCGTTAGCGACGTGAATAGTGACTTCGCTAGGCGTAATCATTTAATTACGATGCAACGGAAAATTCGTTAATTTAGAATTAGCGAACCCGACCTCGAGATTATTTGCGAGCGCATTCGCATTTCAAATTCAAGTGCGGCACGTCAAATCAAGCGTCAAATCGCTAGTCGCATCTAGCGTCACATCATTCGTCAATCAAGTGATGGATGTCTTTCACTTTGAGTGATTGACGCAAGTCACTATTCATGATTAATGGAAGTGATGTGAGTGGTTGTGCCATTTATGGCTTTAATGGTTTGTTTTTTTTGAAAGGCAAATTCAAGTGAAATGCATGTGAAATTCACATGTGTGTATAAGATACACAAATTTCTCAAACCAAACACAACTCTCTCTCTCCCATTTCTTTCTTCTTGTTCCCGCCCAAGGGGCACAAAATAGCTTACTGGTTTCTTCCAAAACCGTGATCGATGTAAGTATTCCGCAAACTTCTCGATTGTTATTCGCACATTATTTCATGCTTTAATCGATCTTGGGACCTTAATAGAAACCAACATTCCATAGACACATAGTCATACTACCAATGGAATTCTGATGGGGTCTATCCGGAGCGAAGCTGTTTCCCGTACCATCGGTAAAACACAACCTCATATTACAATTGCATGAGTATCCTATACCCAAATATATGAGAATTAATGTTGTGCCCTCAAACGCGCACAAGTGTAATACTAGTCTTTTACATATTTATCGATGTCCAATCTCGATAATACTCTAACTAGGGATATTTAATGATTTATCCTTCATTGATTGATACTGTCTCATATCATTCTCAATCCAGGAACAAATCATAAGGACCTCCTATCATTTATACATCTATGTGATCTAATCACAAATGATAAGAGTGCAATCTCCTTTGTCACATAGTTAATTTGTACAACAACACCATGATCTTTACAAATAGTGATGCTATGGGTCATAATGTCCAACAATCTCCCACTTGGCCTATAGCCAGTCACTCGAGTGTCTTACACCCGAACTATGTACGGTTGGCTCAAATTGCTGAGAAAAGGCTTTCGTCAGCGGATTTGCATGATTATCATCTTTTGCGATTTATTCGATCATCACATCGCCACGATGTATGATCCGAACAAATCAGATGAATATCGAAGTATATATCTGGATCATTGATGAAACCATTAATTCTTTAGCCTATGCTAACACCTAGCTCAGCTGCTAACAGAATTATATCTAATCTAATTAGATTTATTATCGACCCAAATGGCTTCTATTACCGGCTCAGCTGCAGCAATAACCCGCATTTGTTATTTATTCGGTAACAGTATCTTGCTAGGAAGATTACCAGCTCACTGTTCCGTTATTCAAACTGTATAGTACCGTTTGCGACTTACAGACATTTTATCTGTTAGGAAACTTGCTACAGTGATCCCAGTCACTTCAAGTTCTCCATCTCCATAGTATAAGACAGCATCCTTAGTTCTCTAAGAAACTAACGGATGTTCTTACTTTCAATCCAGTGACTATCACTTGGATTGGCCTGTTTGTGAATCCATATGCTCAAAGCGTATGAGATACCAGGTCACGTACATTTTTCAATGTATGATTTCTCGGAGAGTTTTCATAAAAGTCAAGCTTTCACCGATAGTTATTATGGGAATATCATTTCCAAATGACATATATTATCATTATTTTATAGGACATCCACTGTCAGTGTGCTCCCACTAACCTCCTTATATACACAAGAATCATTTCGTTTTGAATTAAATCATAAACCATTATGATTACATCAAAACGACAATTCCAAAAACCTAATGCTTGCTTCAATCCAAACATGGATCGATTAACCTGCAAACCTTGTTTGCTAGTTTTGGTACGACAAAACCGACATGATGTTGTAAACATCCTCCAAAAGGTTTCCTTTTCAGGAAAGTGATTTTCCCGTTAAGCTGACATATTTCATAAATGAAACATGCAGCTTTAGCAAGCATTATACAAATGGATTTACCGTGGCAATAGTTAAAAGGTTGAATCGAAATCAACACAATGTTGATAACGATACCTTTCCGCTAAAAGCCTAGCTTTACACGTTGGTATGTTGCCTTCCATGTATGTCTTCCTTGAAGACTAATATAGTACCAATAGGCACAATGTCTTGCGGTACATCAACTAGTATCCAAACTAAGTTGATATACATGGAATCCATTTCGGATATCATGACATTTTGTCATAATAGGGATTCGATACCCTGTATCACTACCTCATACATAGTCAGTTAGTATACCTCAATAAGATAGACATCTTTATGAGGTGAGATCAGAAACCCATACCCCAGGTTGTTTTCTGACTCTTTCCGACATACATGGTTCTTGTGTATACGAAGATTATGGTATAGTTTCATCCTTGATGAACTATTTATGTTCCATTAAGGAATCGGTGCCTTGAATAGTATTACTCTGATTTTCATCGAGTTTTACTATCCTCCCACTTTCCACTGCATATCGGTATTCCTCTTAGGAAAACCGCATGGTGAGCAACAATAAAATTGTTCTCTTGTGAGTTGTATAAGTACTATACTTATGCTATCCCTAGGATAACCTACAATTGACACTTATCCAATTTGGGTTCTAGTTTGGTATCATCCAAACATATGTCTAGCATTCCCAAATTATCAGGAATGTGAAACCTGGTTTCTTTCATGTTCATATTTAATATGATATATGTCAAACAGATTTTATGGAACCTTATTCAAAATAAGTTATGCACTGTTAATGCGTATCCATTGAAGGAAATGGTAGCTCAGAGCGACTCATGATTAACCTTATCATGTCTAACAAAATTTGGTTTATCCTGTTCAGACACAACGTCAAATTGACGTGTTTTGGGAGGAGTCATCATTGAAAGAATACTATACTCTTTCAAGTATATTAGAAACTTATTGCCTAAGTATTTTCATCATGGTCTAACCGTGACGATTTAATACTTTAGCCGATCTGTTTATCTATTACGTGTCGAAACTTTAAAAATTTCTGATTTGTGTTTCAAAAGAAACACATAACCATAACGCGATGCCACATCTGTATAGGTCACGAAATATCCATATCCACCTCTAGCCTAGCTAGACATGGGCCCACTTGCTTCACTATGAACTAGGGCTAACAGATCGGTGGCATTTTCACTTTTACCAAGTAAAGGTGTTTTAGGCACTTTGCCCAATAAACTAGATTCGTAGACTTTATTTGAATAGAATCAAATTAGTCCTAGTACCCACTCTTCGAAAGTGTGGATATACGATTCCTGTTTTATTGTGTCCCATACAACAATGCAACAATTAGTTTCTTCTGATCAAATCAGTTTGAGCTATTTGTTTGTCATGTTATATGTTTGAGATTTATTTATATTCAAAATATAAATGCTGTTATTCACATCTAATGTGTTTTTCTCAATATCATCTTTATATAATAAAACACTTTAGTCAAACACTAAAATATAAAGGTTCACCCGCAGCGGGTTAAACACTGATACAGAGATAATGTTTCTAGTCAAACTAGTTACATTATAACAGTTTCCAAATTTAGGTACACACCCGAAAGATAGTTCCTAAACTTAGGTATCTACTGTTGAAACAGCGATTTTCGTCCCGTTTCTAATTCGCATATAAATCTCAATTGATGTCAGTATCATGCTCATAGCAGATTCTGAACATCAGTACATATTTATGTATCACACTAAGTATTTAAAATCCAATTTCAATACTAGTAGTGAACATATTATGACAAACATATTTGAAGTCAGAGCCTTGCCCCGTCTTCAATTCCTTCATGTCTGCTTTGTCCAAACAGCAGTCACTCTTCCGCGATCCCGTTTGCCACAATATAGGCAGACATTTTTGGATATGTCATTTATCTTCCTAGAAGATTATAATGATTTTGCCTTTGCCCTTTTCACATTCCAGAAGCCTTTGGCCAAGCCTTGGTTTCTAGAATATCGAAGAGTATAGTGCGCCTTGCGCTACTTGCCTAATTGCAAAGTTTGACTTTATCTCCTTGAGATTAGTCATTAACTCTCCAAGAGTTATTTATTGCAATTTAGTACTTCTAAAATCTAAGTATAGATTATGAAGATCCTTCAATTTCATTATCATACTTTAAGGATCTAATCCTTAGTTCTGATTCAGAAATTAAGGAGTCTACTGCGACAAGCTTAATGGATTAAGCACTAAAGTTATCATCACATGAATATTCCAAATATCATGCTCTACTATTTGCTTAACTCCGGGCTTAGGCCTAATATGTTATTTTATCAAATAAAGTAACTTATTAGTTTCCAAGACCATCCTGAAATTATTCCCAATTTGAAAAATTAAACCATTTAAATACATTTTCCCTAGGATTATGTTTTAAATGTCAATCTTTCAATTTATATCTTGATTCTAATAGTCCAACTATATAATCAACGATTTCGGTACTATTTATTATAATGAATATTATAGTCCAACTATTTAATCAATTAAAATTTTAATAGATTAAAATCAATTATATTGATTACTATAATCCAATTATAAAATCAAGTATAAATGAATAGTTTGAATATTGTCCAACTATTTATTAAAACAATATTTAATATTAGTCCAACTAATATTTATTTCACGAATGATATTTGTTTGAGCGCATATGGTAAGTAATTAAACGAATATTGCAAATTCAATTCTTGCCTCCCACTATTTTCGGTGAGCCTCTAACCCTCTGTCGAGTACTCGGGAAACCGTGTTTCCTAGCGGGCTAGGATCCCGTTAATGTCACACAATCTTGACTTTGGCCAACAAATTGTATGATAATTAACTAGGTAGATCTCTAAGATCAATTGGATCCAATCCAATTCCTAGATCCAGTAGGGGGACATCCAAGTCCGAAACATATATCTTATATATGCCAATACATCCAATGTATTACCTAACCTTTTCCTCTGAATCACTAAGCCTTGGCTTTGGCACAACAAACTTAGTGATCCCAGTTAAGCGCGACCCATTGACCATGGAAAGCTTCGTAATCAATGTCGATGGACAAGAAGTGGTCTTGACTTTGGCCAACAAACCACAACTTGGACAAGACACTGATATGGAACAAAGCTCTCGTGATTCAAACACATCCTCGACGGACAAAGGCCTTGACTTTGGCCAACAAGCCAATGCCAGTCTCGGATCTTGAGTGAGAATCACTCAATGGAAGGAAAAACGCTTAATATTTTGCGAGGGTTTTTCGCGTGCAAATTGGCAACCAATTTATTATCTTTGTTAAGGTCTCATCATCATACACCCTTAAACATGCATTCTAAACACATAATAAAGCGCGTATGAATAAAATAATAATGATATGCGGATGGATACTTTACACATTGATCCTAGATCAAATCTCTCCATTTCTCTCTCCCGCTAGCACATGTATTACTTCTACCTGTTACACTACACTTCTAAAGAAACCTCATTTACATTTAGGGGAATAGGTAAGAAGAGAATAGAAAGAATAATGAGGTGATAAGGCTGGACACGCAGGTCCAATTAATAAATCAAATTTATTACAACAATTTCTAAAATTGCCCCACCCATCTAATATCCATCCGATATACATTATTCATGCATCGCAACCATGTATTCACACAAGCATGTTATCAATCAATCTAATCAAATTAATTAATCTGATAATTAGTGACCATCCAATGTTCAAACAACGATTTGATTTTGCGCGAGTCAAACTCGTTTTGCGAATAAGTACTCAAAGTACGAATTCTCGAATTAAATTAAACTACATAATTAAATCCAATTCAATTTGTATTTAATTCTAATTCACTATTTAATTCCAAATTAAATACTACACTTTATAAATAAATCTTTTACGACTTAAATTCAAATTTAATCGTTACGGGTCTCAAAGCCCGATTAACGTCCAACGTCAATTTAATTAAAGTCCAATGGGCTTTTAATTAATTTCTTGAGGCGTGGACTTTTGGTCAACTCGGGAACCCAATAACCAAAGTCCAATCCGGGAGTTACCCCATAAGCCCATAAATCAATTTAGGCCCATTAGGCCCAATTAAACTTTAAATGTCCATTAGTCGCATTTGGGCTTTATGGATGCGGTTTTGGGCCTAATTGGATCCAACCAATTTAGCCTAAACCCAACTTAGTACAACCAAGCCCAATAAGCCCAATTACACAAAATAGGCCCAAATAATTAAATTACCAAATTCCCAATTTAATTACCTAAAGTGTGTTACACAATTAATTACCCAATTAACATTTCTAAAACATCAATTAGCCTAATTAATCATGCTCTTCAACAACGAAACATGTCCAACACATTTCATCAAAAATCAAACCCAATTCATGATATTCAAGCCTCGGCAATGGTAGGGTTTTAAGTCTGATTCCGATTCCAATCCAATTCATCCGCAATCAACATTAAATCAACATCCCAAATCGTTTCAAGTCATCCAATGATCAACGAAACAAAAATTACCAACATTAGGGCCATAAGGTACATTCGGCCAAGCCATGTATTTTGGGGAAAAATGTTCCAAACAATTTTTCAACAAATTGATCCAATCAATCTTCAATTAAAAACATATTTAAGCATACTAATTCATCCAATTTCATTAAAACATGCTCAAATACAATTTACCCAATTTTAAGCCCTAAAATATTTTCATGCTTAACCTTGCTCTTGATACCATTGTTGGTCAAAACTAAGCATTCCAAGATCATTTCAAGCATTGAAAATAAGTGCGAATACAACGAGAGAGTTGCAGAATACTCACATCGAGCGGTTGTGCGACGCAGGAGGCAACAAAATCTGATTTTTCTGCCCACTGGACTACTCGGCAGTGGAAGTTCTGCCTTCCTCCATTTTCGGTTTTGGATGTCATCTTCCAAGCTCCAAGCTTCGTCAAACGATTCCCGGCTCATGGGTGGACTTCCCTATCACCTTCGCATGACTTCGTAGTGTGCTAGTGATGGACAATTATAACCCATAGCGTCACTATTTGTACAGATCATGGTGTTGTTGTACAAATTAACTATGTGACAAAGGAGATTGCACTCTTATCAGTTGTGATTAGATCACCTAGATGTATAAATGATAGGAGGTCCCTATGATTTGTTCCTGGACGGAGAATGATATGAGACAATATCAGTCCATGAAGGATAAATCATTAAATATCCCTAGTCAGAGTATTATCGAGATTGGACATCGATAAATACGTAAAAGACTAGTATTACACTTGTGCGCGTTGTGAGGGCACAATGGCATAGTTCTCATATATTTGGGTATAGGATACTCATGCAAGTGTAATAGGAGGTTGTGTTTTACCGATGGTACAGGAAACAGCTTCGCTCTGGATAGACCCCCTCGGAATTCCATTGGTAGTATGACTATGTGTATATGGAAGTCCGAAATCAGGGTAGGTGTATTTGGTCTTAACCTGAGACTTGCACCGCTAATACTTGCGACAATCAATATATACTTTGGTTAAGGTCGTCCAGGGCTTTAACAGGTTCTGTGTACGCCAATACTGGGTATATTGAGAATCGTAGTGTGTTGGGTGTGATGTCAAAATGAAAGTGTCACTCCAGTCATATGGAGATGATGGTCACGTAGGATATGGGACTGGTTCTCTTAAATGCTGCAGCTATCGGGATATTATGACTAGGTCATGTTTATCCGATTATAGAGACTAGTCACCAGACATCCGACATGTGTTTCGTACGGGGCAGACACAATTCCAGCCCCAGGCCTAGCACGTGATCATTCGATACTGGACAGAAACGCAATACTACGTATACTACGCCTGATATAGATCATTTATTCCTGTAAGGATATTTCCGGAGAATTGGGTAGGCATGGCGCTTTGCTAGAGGCCAACCTTGTCTTGTAAATCGGTATAAACGTAGTACGAGGTACTTACGTGTTCGGATAGTCCGACGACCGAATTTACTGCCAACATATCTGGGGATCTCATGGATCGCTTCCCAAAGATTCACCGATGACGTATAACTCGCACTCTAAATTAATCTGGGATTAATTAGAAGAGAGAGAAAGTTAATCTAGGATTAATTGCGGAGATATTTTATCTGGGATAAAATATCATTAAAGAGAGATGACAGTTAATTTGAATTAATCGGGAAATTAATATATTTGATATATTAAACGAAATTGGATTTCGACGTGGAATTAAAATTAGATTTTAATTCGGGCGAACGAATTAATTTAGAATTAATTCGTTAGCGACATGAATAGTGATTTCGCTAGGCGTAATCATTAATTACGACGCAATGGAAAATTCATTAATTTGGAATTAGCGAACCCGAGCCCGAGATTATTTGCAACATTCGCATTTCGAATTCGAGTGCGGCACGTCAAATCAAGCATCAAATCGCTAGTCGCATCAAGCGTCAAATCACAAGTCACTTTGAGTGATGTGACTTGACAACTTGATGGATTGAGTGATGTGAGTGGTTGGGGCTTTAATGGTTTGACTTTTAAAAGCCAAATTCAAGTGAAATGCATTTGAAATTCAAATGTGTGTATTTAATACACAAATTTGACAAACCAAACACAACTCTCTCTCTCCATTCCCTTCTTCTCTCTCACGCCCTTGGGGCCAAAATAGCTTACTGGTTTCATTCAAAACCGTGAGCACTGGGAAGCCTAGAGTGTGGATTTTATGGCAAAATCACAAGTGCTAGCACACTTACGAGACATGCGAAGGTGATAGGGAAGTCCACCCATGAGCCGGGAACCATTCGACGAAGCTTGGAGCTTGACGAATGACCCAATGGAGGCCAAACTAGTGAGCAAAACTGCTCACTGCCGAATGCAGTGAAGAGGCAGAAAATTATTTTTGTTGCCTCAACGTCACTCAACCGCTCGATATAAGTATTCCGCAACTTCTTCGATTTGTATTCGTACTTGATTCATGCTTATAATTGATCTTGGGACCATAATAGAAACCAACAGCTAGCACTCCCGATTTTGCCACAAAATCACAACTTTTGCTTCCCATTTTCTCCTTGTCACTCGGAAGTTCACTGAAAAACCAGAAGGAAAAATCAGCCCCTCCATGGGCGTGAAGGAGAAGAGAGAGAGGAGAGAAAATGGTTGTAATTGTTTTCAAAAAACAAGTTAATGAATGATATACCAAAAAATTAAATAAAATGGTATAAGTCATTTCATTCAATCACACTTGAGTGTAACACACTCAAACATCAACTTACATCAAGTCAATCAAGTTGTCAAGTCACATCACTCCAAGTGACAAGTGATTTGACGCTTGAAGTGACTAGCGATTTGACGTTTGATGTGACTACTGATTTGAAGCTTGATTTGACTTACGTGCCGCACTCGAATTCGAAATACGAATGCGCTCGCAAACAATCCCGGGCTCGGGTTCGCTAATTCCAAATTAACGAATTTTTCGTTGCGGCGTAATTAAATGATTATGCATAGCGAAATCACTATTCACGTCGCTAACGAATTAATTCTAAATTAACTCGTTCGCCCGAATTAAAATCTAATTTTAATTCCGCGTCGAAATCCAATTTCGTTTAATATATCGAATATATTAATTTATCGATTAATTCTAAATTAATCGTTATCTCTCTTTAATTGATATTTTATCCCAGATAAAATATCTCCGTAATTAATCCTAGATTAATTTTCTCTCTCATCTAATTAATCCCAGATTAATAAAGTGTGAGTCATACGTCATCAGTGAATCTTGAGGAAGCGACCCATGAGATCCCCGGATATGTTGGCAGTAAATACGGTCGTCGGACTATCCAAAAACGTAAGTACCTCGTACTACGTTTATACCGATTTACAAGACAAGGTTGGCTTCTAGCAAAGCGTCATGCCTACCCAATTCTCTAGAAATATCCTTATAGGAATATAGCGATCTATATCAGGCGTAGTATACGTAGTATTGCGTATGTCGATCCAGTATCGGATGATCACGTGCTAGGCCTGGGGCTGGAATTGTGTCTGCCCCGTACGAAGCACATGTCGGATGTCTGGTAACTAGTCTCTATAATCAGATATACATGACCTTGTCATAATATCCCGATAGCTGCAGCATTTAAGAGAACAAGTTTCATATCCTACGTGACCATCATCTCCACTATGACTAGAGTGATACTTCCGTCTTAACATCACACCCAACACACTACGATTCTCGATATACCCAGAAGAGGCGTACACAGAAACCGGTTAAAGCCATGGATGACCAAAACCAAAGTATATTGATTGTCGCAAGTATTAGCGGTGCAAGTCTCAGGTTAAGACCAAATACACCTACCCTGATTTCGGACTTCCATAGACACATAGTCATACTACCAATGGAATTCCGAGGGGGTCTATCCAGATCGAAGCTGTTTCCCGTACCATCGGTAAAACACAACCTCCTATTACACTTGCATGAGTATCATATACCCAAACATATGAGAACTATGATGTTGTACCCTCACAACACGCACAAGTGTAATACTAGTCTTTTACGCATTTATCGATGTCCAATCTCGACAATGCTCTGACTAGGGATATTTAATGATTTATCATTCGTGGACTGATATTGTCTCATATCATTCTCAATCCAGGAACAAATCATAGGGACCTCCTATCATTTATATATCTAGGTGATCTAATCACAAATGATAAGAGTGCAATCTCCTTTGTCACATAGTTAATTTGTACAACAACACCATGATCTGTACAAATAGTGACGCTATGGGTCATAATTGTCCAACAATCTCCCACTTGACCTATAGCCAGTCACTCGAGTGTCTTACACCCGAACTATGTACGGTTGGCTCAATTTGCTGAGAAATGCTTTCGTTAGTGGATTTGCATGATTATCGTCTGATGTGATTTATTCGATCATCACATCGCCATGATGTATGATCTGAATGAATCAGATGATTATCGAAGTATATATCTGGATCGTTGATGAGACCATTAATTCTTTAGCCTGTGCTGACGCCTAGCTCAGATGCTAACAGAATTATATCTAATCTAATTAGATTTGTTATCGACCCAAATGGCTTCTATTGCTGCATCAGCTGCAGCAATAACCCGCATTTGTTGTTTATTTGGTAACAGTATCTTGCTTGGAAGATTTCCAGCTCACTGTTCCGTTATTCAAACTTTGTAGTACCGTTTGCGACTTATAGTCATTGTATAGGTTTAGGAAACTTGCAGTAGTGGACCCAGTCACTTCAAGTTCTCCTTTTCCATAGTTTAATCTAGTGACTATCACTTAGATTGGCCCGATTGTGAATCCATATGCTCAAAGCGTATGAGACACCAGGTCACGTACATTTTTCAATGTACGAGTTCTCGAAGAGTTTTAACAACTTTAAATTTATCCCAGTAGATCTTTATTCTTATAATAAAGTTTGTTTCTCCCAAGAATTCTACGGAGACTTTTCTCGAAAGCCAAGCTTTCGCCGATTGTTTTATGGGAATATCATTTCCAAGAAATAACTTATTATCATTATTTTATAGGACAACCACTGTCAGTGCGCTCCCACTAACCTCTTTATATACACAAGAATCATTTACGTTTTGAATTAAATCATAAACCATTATGATTACATCAAAACGATAATTCCAAGAACCTAATGCTTGCTTCAATCCAAACATGGATCGAATAACCTGCAAACCTTTGTTTGCTAGTTTCAGTACGACAAAACCGACAGGATGTTGTAAACATCCTCCAAAAGGTTTCATTTTCAGGAAAGCGATTTTCCCGTAAAGCTGACATATTTCATACATGAAACATGCAGCATTAGCAAGCATTATCCAAATGGATTTACCGTGGCAACAGGTAAAAGGTTGAATCGTAATCAACATAATGTTGATAACGATACCTTTCCGCTACAAGCCTAGCTTAGTACGTTGGTATGTTGCCAACCATGTATGTCTTCCTTGAAGACTAATAGTACCAATAGGCACAATGCCTTGCGGTACATCAACTAGTATCCAAACTTGGTTGATATACATGGAATCCATTTTGGATTCATGACACTTTGTCATAATAGGGAGTCGATGCCTCAATAAGATAGACATCTTTATAAGGTGAGATCAAAAACTCATACCCTAGGTTGTTTTCTGACTCTCTCCGACATACGTGGTTCTTGTGTATTCGAAGATTACTGGTATAGTTTCATCTTTGATGAACTATATGTGTTCCATTAGGATTCGATGCCTGGAACAATATCACTCCAACTTTCATCGAGTTATACTATCCTCCCACTTACCACTGCATATCGGTATTCCTCTTAGGAAAACTGCATGGTGAGCAACAATCTAATTGTTCTCAAGTGAGTTGTATAAGTACAATACTTTGGTATCCCTAGGATAACCTACAATTGGCACTTATCCAATTTGAGTTTTAGTTTGGTATCATCCAAACATATGCCCAGCATTCCCAAATTTCAGGAATGAGAAACCTGGTTTCTTTCCTGTTCATATCTAATATAATATATGTCAAACATATTTTATGGAACCTTATTCTAAATAAGTTCTGCACTGTTTAAAGCTTATCCGTTGAAGGAAATGGTAGCTCAGAGCGACTCATGATTAACCTTATCATTTCAATAAAATCCGGTTAGTCATTTTGGACACACCATCAAACTGACGTGTTTGGGAGGAGTCCTCATTTGAAAGAATACTTTTCTCTTTCAAGTATATTAGAAACTTATTGCTTAAGTATTTTTATTACGGTCTCCCCATGACGGTTTACCACTTTAGCCGATCTGTTTGTCTATTTCGTGTCGAAACTTTAAAAGTTTCCGATTTGTGTTCTAAAGAAACGCATAACCACAACGCGATGCCACATCCGTAAAGGTCACGAAATATTCATATCAATCTTTAGCCTAGCTAGACATGGGCCCACTTCCTTCACTATGAACTAGGGCTAACAGATCGGTGGCACTTGCACTTTTACCAAGTAAAGGTGTTTTAGGCACTTTGCCCAGTAAAATCGATTCGTAGAATTTATTTGAATGAGATCAAATCAGTCCTAGTATCCCCTCTTCAAAAGTGTGGATATACGATTCCTGTTTTATTGTGTCCCATACAACAATGACACAATTAAGTTTCATCTGATCAAATCAGTTTGAGCTATTTGTTTGTCATGTTATATATTTGAGATTTATTTATATTCAAAATATAAATACTGTTATTCACATCTAATGTGTTTATCTCAATATCATCTTTATTTAATAAAACACTTTAGTGTTCTAGAATATAAAGGTAAATTCGCAATGGATTAAACACTGATATAGAGATAAGGTTCTAGTCAAACTAGTTACATTATAACAGTTTCCACATTTAGGTACACACCGAAGGTAGTTCCTAAATTTAGGTGTCTACGGTTAAAACAGCGACTTTCGTCCTGTTTTCAATTCGCAGAATAATCTCAACTGAAGTCAGTATCCTGCTCATAGAAGATTCTGAACATCAGTACATATTTATGTACCACACTAAGTATTTAAAATCTAATTTTAATACTAGTGGTGAACATAATGTTGACAAACATATTTGAAGTCAGAGCCTTGCCCAGTCTTCAATTCCTTCATGTCTGCTTTGTCCAAACGGCAGTTACGCTTCCGTGATCCCGTTTGCCACAATTTAGGCAGATATTTTGGGATATGTGCTTTACCTTCCCATAAGATTATAATGATTTTGCCTTTGCCCTTTTTCACATTCCAGAAGCCTTTGGCCAAGCCTTGGATTTCTAGAATATCGAAGTAAGGTGCGCCTTGTGCTACTTGCCTTATTGCAAATTTTGACTTTGTCTCCTTGAGAATAGTCATTAACTCTCCAAGAGTTATTAATTGCAACTTAGTACTTCTAAAATCTAAACATAGATTTATGAAGATCCTTCAATTTCTGTATCATACTTTAAGAATTTAATCTTTAGTTCTGATTCAGAAATTAAGGAGTCTACTGTGACAAGGTTAATGGAATAAGCACTTAAGTTATCATCACATAAATCTTCCAAAGATTATGCTCTACTATTTGCTTAACTCCGGGCTTAGGCTTAATATGTTATTTTATCAAATAAAGTAACATATTATTTTCCAAGACCATCCTGAAATTTAATTCCCAATTTGAAAATTAAATCATTTAAATACATTTTCCCTAGGATTATGTTTTAAATGTCAATCTTTCAATTTATATCTTGATTTTAATAGTCCAACTATTTAATCAATGATTTCGGTATTATTTATTATAATGATTACAATTGTCCAACTATTTAATCAACTATAATTTAATAGATTAAAATCAATTATATTGATTACTATAATCCAATTATAAAATCAACTATAAATGAATCGTTTGAATACAGTCCAACTGTTAATTAAAACAACGTTTAAATATTAGTCCAACTAACATTTAATTTATTTGACGAATGATATTTGATTGAGCGTGTATGGCAAGTAATTAAACGAATATTGCAAATTTAATTCTTGCCTCCCACTATTTTTCGGCGAGCCTCTAACCCTCTGTCGAGTACTCGGGAAACCGTGTTTCCTAGTGGGCTAGGATCCCGTTAAATATCACACAATCTTGACTTTGGCCAACAAATTGTATGATAATTAACTAGGTAGATCTCTAAGATCGATTGGATCCAATCCAATTCCTAGATCTGGTAGGGGGACATCCAAGTTCGAAACATATATCTTATATATGCCAATACATCCAATGTATTATCTAACCTTTTTCCTCTGAATCAACTAAGCCTTGGCTTTGGCACAACAAACTTTGTGATCTCAGTTAAGCGTGACCCATTGACCATGGAAAGCTTCGTAATCAATGTCGATGGACAAGAAGTGGCCTTGACTTTGGCCAATAAACCACAACTTGGACAAGACACTGATATGGAACAAAGCCTTCGTGATTCAAACACATCCTCGATGGACAAAGGCCTTGACTTTGGCCAACAAGCCAATTCCAGTCTCGGATCTTGAGTGAGAATCACTCAGTGGAAGGAAAGACGCTTAATATTTTGCGAGGGCTTTTCGAGTGCAAATTGGCAACCAAATTATTATCTTTGTTAAGGTCTCATCATCATACACTCTTAAACATGCATTTTAAATACATAATAAAGCGCGTATAATAAAATAATAATGATATGCGGATGGATACTTTACACATTGATCCTAGATCAAATCTCTCATTTTCTCTCTCCGCTAGCACATGTATTACTTCTACCCGTTACACTACACTTTTAAAGAAACCTCATTTACATTGAGGGGAATAGGTGAGAATAGAATACAAAGAATATGGAGGTGATAAGGCTGGACACGCAGGTCCAATTAATAAATCAAATTTATTACAACAATTTCTAAAATTGCCCCACCATCTAATATCCATCTGATATACATTATTCATGCCATCACAATCATGTAATCACACAAGCATGTTATCAATCAATCTAATCCAATTAATTAATTGATAATTAGTGACCATCCAATGTTCAAACAACGATTTGATTTTGCTCGAGTCAAACTCGTTTTGCGAATAAGTACTAAAGTACGAATTCTCGAATTAAATTAAACTAAATAATTAAATCCAAGTCAATTTGTATTTAATACTAATTCGCCATTTAATTCCAAATTAAATAACACACTTATTAATGAACCTTTTACGATTTAAATTCCAAATTTAATCGTTACGGGTCTCAAAGCCCGATTAACGTCCAACGTCAATTTAATTAAAGTACAATGGCTTTTAATTAATTTCTTGAGGCGTGGACTTTTGGTCAACTCGGGTCAAACCGATAACCAAAGTCCAATCCGGGAATTACCGCATAAGCCCATAAATCAATTTTGGCCCATTAGGCCCAATTAAACTTTAAAGGTCCATTAGTCGCATTTGGGCTTTATGGAGGGGGTTTGGGCCCAATTAGATCCAATCCATTTGGCCTAAACCTAACTTGGTACAACCAAGTCCAATAAGCCCAATAAAACATAAGCCCAAATCCAATTTTAAGGCCCAATTAATTAAATTACAAAATCCAATTTTAAGATTTAATTGCCTAAAGTGTATAACACAATTAATCACCCAAATCAATATTTCCAAAACATCAAATTAGCCTAATTAATCATGCTTATCATTATTAAATTATGTCCAACACAATTTAATAAAATCAAACCCAAATTCATGCTAGAGTGTCTCGACAATTTAGGGTTTTAGTAGTTCGATTCCGATTCCAATCCAATTGAATCCACAATCAACATTACCCAATCGATTCAACTCATCCAATGATCAAAATCAAAAAATTCCAAGACTTAGGACATCATCATACATTCGGCCAAGCTAATGTAATTGGGGAAAATTTGTCCAATTCAAAATTCATCAAATTGACAATGCATAACACCATGTTATCATCAATTAAGCATACTCAAACATTCAATTTCATCCAAATATGCTCAAATCAAAAAGCCCCAAATTTTACCCTAATTCATGTTTCATGCTCAAATGGCTCTGATACCATTGTTGGTGATTTCTAATCTACCCAAGATCATTATGAAGCAAGAAATAATTATGAATACACTTCAAAGGAGGTGCAAAATTATACTCACAATGAACGGATTGGATGCATCGAAGAACAAAACTCCATTTCCTTCCTCTTCCAAGCTCGGCAAACTCACTGGTTTGGGCTCCAAGGATTCGGCAGTGGCAGTTTTTCTTCCACCATTTTCGGCCATTGATGTCCTCCATGAAAGCTCCAAGCTTGTGTTGATTCCTTGCTCATATAATGCGTTCCCTATCACCTTAGGATGGTTCCTATGTGTGCTAGCACCCAAGAATTTGCCACAAATTTCTTTAGCTTCTCCTTCATCACTCGGTCCAACCAGAAAACAGAGGAGAAAACCGTGAGAGAGAGGAAGGTTTTTGGCTCCAAAAAACGTGAAACATCGAGAGAGAAATGAAAAAGTGTAATAGGTTTATATTTCCAAAATAATTAACCATTTACCACTTTTCAATTTCAAAAAAATCAAGCATTATGCTTGCCATCAACTCACATCAATCAATCAATCAATTGTCACATCACTCAAAGTGACATTGATTTGACGATTGATGTGACTAATGATTTGACGCTTGATTTGACTTGCGTGCCGCACTCGAATTCGAAATGCGAATGCGCTCGCAAATAATCTCGGGCTCGGGTTCGCTAATTCCAAATTAACGAATTTTTCGTTGCGACGCAATTAAATGATTACGCCTAGCGAAGTCACTATTCACATCGCTAACGAATTAATTCTAAATTAATTCGTTCGCCCGAATTAAAATCTAATTTTAATTCCGCGTCGAAATCTAATTTCGTTTAATATATCGAATATATTAATTTATCGATTAATTCTAAATTAATCGTTATCTCTCTTTAATTGATATTTTATCCTAGATAAAATATCTCCGCAATTAATCCCAGATTAATTTTCTCTCTCATCATAATTAATCCCAGATTAATAAAGTGCGAGTCATACGTCATCGGTGAATATTCGGGAAGCGACCCATGAGATCCCCGGATATGTTGGCAGTAAATACGGTCGTCGGACTATCCGAAAACATAAGTACCTCGTACTACGTTTATACCGATTTACAAGACAAGGTTGGCTTCTAGAAAAGCGCCATGTCTACCCAATTCTCCAGAAATATTCTTACAAGAATATAGCGATCTATATCTGGCGTAGTATACATAGTATTGCGTATGTCGATCCAGTATCGGATGATCACGTGCTAGGCCTGGGGCTGGAATTGTGTCTGCCCCGTACGAAGCACAGGTCGGATGTCTGGTAACTAGTTTATTTAATCATATATATATGACCTTGTCATAATATCCCAATAGCTGCAGCATTTAAGAGAACAAGTTTCGTATCCTACGGACCATCATCTCCACTATGACTAGAGTGATACTTCCGTCTTGACATCACACCCAACACATTACGATTCTCGATATACCCAGAAGAGGCGTACACAGAAAAACCAGTTAAAGCCCTGGACGACCAAAACCAAAGTATATTGATTGTCGCAAGTATTAGCGGTGCAAGTCTCAGGTTAAGACCAAATACTCCTACCCTGATTTTGGACTTCCATAGACACATAGTCATACTACCAATGGAATTCCGAGGGGGTCTATCCAGAGGGAAGCTGTTTCCCGTACCATCGGTAAAACACAACCTCCTATTACACTTGCATGAGTATCATATACCCAAACATATGAGAACTATGATGTTGTGCCCTCACAACGCGCACAAGTGTAATACTAGTCTTTTACGCATTTATCGATGTCCAATCTCGACAATGCTCTGACTAGGGATATTTAATGATTTATCATTCATGGACTGATACTGTCTCATATCATTCTCAATCCAGGAACAAATCATAGGGACCTCCTATCATTTATATATCTAGGTGATCTAATCACAAATGATAAGAGTGCAATCTCCTTTGTCAAATAGTTAATTTGTACAAAACACCATGATCTGTACAAATAGTGACGCTATGTGTCATAATTGTCCAACAAAGACCAAATACACCTACCCTGATTTCTGACTTCCATAAACACATAGTCATACTACCAATGGAATTCCGAGGGGGTCTATCCAGAGCGAAGCTGTTTCCCGTACCATCGGTAAAACACAACCTCATATTACACTTGCATGAGTATCTTATACCCAAATATATGAGAACTATGCAGTTGTGTCCTCACAACGCGCACAAGTGTAATACTAGTTTTTTACGTATTTATCGATGTCCAATCTCGATAATACTCTGACTATGGATATTTAATGATTTATCCTTCGTGGATTGATACTGTCTCATATCATTCTTAATCCAGGAACAAATCATAAGGACCTCCTATCATTTATACATCTAGGTGATCTAATCACAAATGATAAGAGTGCAATCTCATTTGTCACATAGTTAATTTGTACAACAACACCATGATCTGTACAAATAGTGACGCTATGGGTCATAATTGTCCAACAACATTATCATGCCCACCAGCCTCAATACACAAGAGCATTACTACTTTGGGAAACTCTAATTCCAGCTCTATCATTTATCTCAAGTTTCCTTTTTGCATGTATATTGGTGCTACGGTTACATCTGAAATACTTAGACTTCGATGGAGATAATAATTCATTGTTGTGCTCAAGAACTAAAGTTCGAACCCTCCATTTTCCAACTTCATCTACACATCCACAAATTTTAGCATTGCAGCCAATTTTTGAATTTGGTTGGGGCTTTAAAATATTACTCGATTTCGTTTTTGACAAGCCGTTTCTCCCACAAGCAAATGTCACATATCTAACATTCTCATCACCCCATTTTCTACTACTTCTTCGCACTACTGGAAACCCCTTTCGTTTACCATATTCTTTGTAATAACTAAACATATCATTAGCATTATCAAAAATCATATCCGTCTTTGGTTCATCATCGTCATTATCATCAGTTTCATTAATATGGACATTTATACCATCATCCTCTTCAATTTCAGTTTCTATTTCTAAATTCTTCATTTTCGGTCAACCCCTAATTATAGATGAAGCATGTATCAAATAATATATACATAGAATATCAACATCAGGACACACAAAATGAAGTCTAGAATGGTGTTGAAAAATGAAAATCAACACATTTTAATCAAACTTTCCTGTCCAAAAATGACTGTGGAATCCTTAGTAGCAAAATAAAGTCTGGAATCATTTCACCCACTATTTAACTTAATTACGCTACTTAAGCACAACCGTATTTTCAAGCTAACAGCAAACACTATATATTCATTTTCATCAAAGCAATAAAAGTAGCACTGAATCAAAGCTGCAACCTTCCATTATTTCAAGCTACCAGCAAACAATATATATTCATTTTCACAGGCATAATGACAGAAGCTTACCTGCAACACTTTGTGATGGTGAACGAAGCGATTTGGGAAATTTGGTGATGGTGGTGAGCCTTCGAACTAAAGTATGGTTGTGCTGGTGAGATGAGTGAACGAAGCTTGAGATTCGCACTTCTAGTTGTTGCTGGAAGCCATGGATTTTCAATTTTGAACTCTTTGAAGCAATCCCTAACCCATCACTTTCTGAAATTTGGGGCTGGAAAGATATGCTGGTTTTAGGGATTGCTTCATTTGGTTGCTGGTTTAAAATAAATTGGTCTTGTTTGTTTCAATGATAACATAAAATCAGGTGCATTAATTTTAATAAAACGCACCGTTCTGGAAAATGATTCGTGATGATCGTGCGTACACATATCATTTCTCTTTTTTTATCCACTTACCTCTCTCAAGATTTGTACCCACTCGTCCACGCCTTTAGGGATCATGAAATTTTTTTGTTTAGTTTGGTTTTTATTTAAAAAAAAAAAAAAAAAAAAAAGCATATACATAGATTATATTCAAACTAATATTAGTTTAATAAAAATAACTTAATTCTAAATTCAATTGATTTACACACACACAAAAAAGCAAGAGATAAAAACGACGCCGTGGGGAATATTCACAAGATACCCGCAGGCAAAACAAAGCCTGTTGTTCGGCCAGAGCGCCCACTTGATTTCAACACGCTCGGCGATAGACGGACACATCGTTGTGTTTGATCGGTGATTCCGATAATTCAGCCACTCAGTGAGTCGCGAAAATGGGTGAGTTGAAATACGAATTGTCACAAAACGCATACATAAAGCTGGTATTGCACGCGCGGAAGCACAAGACGACGGCGGTCAACGGAGTCTTGCTGGGACGAGTTTCGCCTCAAAACGACGGCGTCGTTGAGATCGCTGACTCCGTCCCACTCTGTCACTCCCACCTCGGCCTCCTTCCCAATCTCGAGATCTCCCTCATCTTGGTATTTACTTATATACCCCTCTCACTCTCTTCATTTGTGTGTTTGTGCGTTTATAATCAATGATGTTTGCTGGTATTTATGTGATTATTTTTGTTGGTGAAAATATATTATATGAGGATTTGCGATCTGGATTGTGTTTTTTATTCCTGTAGAGTTCAGTTTTTCTGATAAAGTTTGTTTATTTATTTTAAAAAATACTATTCAAATACCTCTCTCTATTGTAATGTGTGTTTAAGTTAGTTTGAGCTATGGGTAAACTGGTTTTAATGAAGAGTTGTAATATGGTAATTGCCTTCTGCTTAGCCTTCAACTTTGAAAGTTACTTTGTTCATACAATTGCTATGTTCTTTTTGTGGAGAAAAAAGCTTTAACATTTTTGTTTGGAAGACTTTTCTGGGTTTTTTTTTTTTTTTGGAGTTTGAAATTAAGGGGGTCTGAGACTCTGAGTAAGAGATGTTAATTGCTTGAATTGACCAGATAGAAGAGCATTATAGTGCTCAAGGTCTCAGCATTGTGGGGTATTTCCATGCAAATGAGAGGTATGATGACTTGGAGCTCAGTAGTGTGGCTAAGAATATTGGTGATCACATTTGCCGGTACTTTCCTCAATCTGCCATTCTCTGGTATGTGCTTCTTGTATGTGTTAAGTGTTGAAGCTCTGTTGCTTGTGTTAATTGTTATTTTGTGGTTATTAATTTTTTATATTTTACCGTTGCAGTTGGATAACAAAAAGCTGGAAGCATTACCCAAGGGGAAAGACCGGAGCCCTGTTATGCAGGTTAGTGCTATATTTTGTTTGCACAGAATTGTATGTAAAGTGTTGTGACAGTTGGATGTTTCAGTTTATGCTAAATCATCACAATGTGCTTTGAATTTTGCATTGGCTATATCATTCAAATATGCTTCAAATTGTGGGGAGTTTAACTGGATAAGTTTAAGGTGATGCTGTGGATTACAATATGCTTCTGATTGCCTCCGTCGTGCTTTTCAAACAAACATTCAACCATTTTATTTTATAAACTGAAGAAAGTTGATGGTAAAGCACTAAAGATCATTTCCCAGTTGAACTTGAAGATCTCCTTATCAATGCATTTCCCAGTTGAACTTGGAGCTACTGATGTATCATTAGTTTACTTTCCAGAAGTTGGTATTCCTTATGTTATTGTCAGGGTTAGAATGTACGATAATATTCTCCAGGCCATGTGTGTCATCATAACACCAGTTACTCTTCCATTTTTTATGTGCTTCTGGCTTTCATTGTTATATTGGCAACAAACTTCATTCCAATGACTGTTGTTGGGATTTAATATATTTTCCTCCACAAATCTTCCTTTTTACCTTCAGCTAAGCTTATTGTATTTCTCTCTCTTTATGGATTAGCTTTACATACGGGATGCATCCAAGAACTGGAAGCTGGTTGGATCTGATGGTGGCTGCCAATTGGTAATTAAGGAGCCTGCAGCAAATATAGTTTTATTGGATTATATTTCTTCTGAGAAGTGGCAGGACGTTGTAGATTTTGATGATCACCTTGATGATATTACCAAGTATGTACCACTTAATGATGTCTACTTATTTTTCAAACGGATATCTAAAGGCTATGCCATTAGTATTAAGCTTGTTTGACCAAAATCGTAACCTGCTATCTGTTACGCTACTTGCAGAGACTGGCTGAACCCAGAACTTTTCAAGTAAGATTGCGCCATAGCTCAGTATTTTTGCTACTCTTCAAGACTGGTAATGGTTGATGCTGACATTACATGGTCAACACGGAAATAAAATTTGTCAAACCGTGTACTTTTGGAGTTTCTTGTTTTGCTGAGATGAGAGATTTTGTAGTCAAACCATTCTGTTACATTAACATCTGTTTTGTGTTACATTATGAAGTTATTGGAAACGATACTCGGCCTGTTATGTCTTTGAAGCACTCCAGTTAAATTTATCGTTCAAGATGAGAATGGAATTTATTGTGTTTCTTAAGATAGTCTCTCTCTTTTTTTTTTTTTTTTTTTTTTTTTTTTGAAGGATAATGAAAGATTTCATTAATAAAACATCACAATGATTGTAAATAAATGGTCATTCCGGTTTGATTATAAACTTAGGAGATTATAAGACTCGAACCTAGTTAGGACGAAGTCTAATAACATAAAATCACATATCGTGCATTGCACAAACTGTTTGGATCGGAAGTCATATTCACACTGAAATTTTCTGAAAGAACCGGAGGATTTTATGTCTTAAGATAGTCTCTCTCTCTTTTTTTTTTTTTTTTTTGAAGGATAATGAAAGATTTCATTAATAAAACATCACAATGATAGTAAATAAATGGTCATTTCGGTTCGATTATAAACTTAGGAGATTATAAGACTCGAACCTAGTTAGGACGAAGTCTAATAACATAAAACTACATATCGTGCATTGCACAAACTGTTTGGATCGGAAGTCGTATTCACACTGAAATTTTTTGAAAGAACTGGAGGATTTTACGGACTGACATGAATGTCCTTCCTCTACCAGTGTTATACGGAATCCGGAACAGTTATAGAAAATAGGTAATATATAGAACATAAAATTTTACAACAGCACATATACAATATCTATTATAAGAAAAATAAATAAATTTATGAGAAAATTCCAAAACTCAGTATTCATTTTCAAAGTTGGATTTACCATCTTTCTTACACAGATCTTCTATCGGCTGATGAAAATATAATTTTATTCCTATAAAACAGAAACAAAAGTCCAACACAAGGTTGGAAATCTACAACCACAAATGGGTGGAGTCATAGATCCATGAAGATCTGGATAACAAAAAAATAAAAATAAAAATAAAAAAAGTAAGGAAAAACAAAAAACAAACAAAGGAATGAATGAGAGAGATTTGAGGAGAAAATGGAGAGAGAGAGAAAAAAAATACAGAAAGAGAGATCTGGTTTGCTGCTTTTAGAAATTTTAAGCTTTACATAAATATAAATCAAACTGTTCTCTGACTAGCAAGATTCAAATCTCAATTTTTTTTATACTATTTTATGAGTTCTTACTAATTTAATTTTCATGAATGCTTATAAGAATGCTATCACACTTTCAAAATTATAAAATGAAGGAAACGTTATTTTTTAAAGCCCCTAATAAAGATGAAGGAATGTAAGCAAAGTAAATGAAGAACAAATAAAATGGTTTTTGATTACCACCACACATGATCAGCAGCAAAATCAAGAAGATTGAATCAAGAATCTAATTTGATGATGTTAAGGATTCTAAAATTTTGTCATAACTTCTCAGCTAACCTTAAAAATGTTTCAGTTTCAGCAATCATCTGAACCCCACACTTAAAGCCTTGTCAATTCGCTGTTTTAACAGAATTCAAAACAACAAAATTTATAATCATTGCCCTAACCATGGATTTTTTTTCTCTCCTTATACTCTGAAGTTTAAAGGTTTTTTTTTTTTTTTTTTGTTGAAAATTTCAGTTGTGCTGGGGGAAAAGGTTTCAACCACAAAGTTTTGGCTTTTTTTTGCAGGCTGGTCCCAGAATCTGACTTGCTTTTATATTCTGTCATATTCTTTCCATGAAACTTCTTCAAACATCAAGCAGTTGACTGGTAAGATGTGATGCTTCATCAATTTAAGCATCATGTATTGTAATTGAAAACCCTTTTACTCAGCATACCATTTATTGAAATTTGTGTGTATATAAATTTATCCCTATAATTTTATGTCATCACTCTCACCATCTATGAAGTTATGTGAATTCTGGTTACACTGATGATCAAAGCTGTATATTTCCAAAAACATTTCTTTCTTTCTTTGATATTCTATTTTTTCCATTGCTTGCTTGAAGGAATTTTATTTTATTTTATTTATTTTTATTTTTAATTTTTTTTTCTAGAGGAAAACATTACATTTTAAAGTAAGGGTGGCAATGGGCCGGGCTTTGATAACCCCGGTTCGAGCCCGATAATTTTTTTTTGGCCTGGGCCCGGGAAACTCGAACCGGGGCTTTATCCGGCCCGGTTTTTTATTAATAAAAAATTTAAATATATGACCAGACCTGACCTACATGACTTGGAATGATGCTGGAATGCTTGAGGTCCGATCTTTTTCTTTGGCGCAGATGCAGTCTTTGACACTTTCACCTGTAGACGCAACTCATGTAAGTATTCCTAATTGATTTCCTTTTCCTTGTCTTGCATAATGATGGATCTTATGCTACAGGTCCATGTTGACTTCGCGGACCATTGCCACCGCCTAGCGCAAGCGACAAAGGTCAGGTTAACTCAACAGAGCTTGTCCCATCGGGTACCTACAAAGAAACGTTAGCATGTATGCATTTGTGCATGTATGCATGATTTCCTAACTTCTTTCTATGTTTCTAATTGTAGCATCACGTTGAGGTACTGGAGGGGCGGATCAGGGAGCAGCAGCAGCAGTATAGTATGCCGAGCCAGCATTTTTCCCTTACACAGATCGCTTTTAGGAGGTGGGAGGTTCGCACCAAGGGATTGTATTCTCGAGATGTGCCACGGGAGCTCGAGTCCACACCTGAGGACAAGGAGTCTGAGGAGGAGGGAGCCAACAATGGAGAATTTTCATACTAGCGAATTGTCATTTCTTTTGCTTTTATTGTAAAAAAAAACTCATTTTTCATAGACTTCATTATACAATAGAGACATCGTTTTTCTTTTCTTTTTTTCCATTTAATGTATTCATTTCATTCCAATACAATGAACAAACACAAAATCAACATCTCATCATCCTTTAACCAACGTCCGGGTGTACTATAATGATCCGGTCGGATGTTGCTAAGATGTCCGGCCGGACATGTAGTGAAAGTCGGGTCGAACTTCCCATGATGTCTTAACGACATTAGGATTTCCTTCCAGGTTAGGAATCTAAATCTTGTGTGGTTTCCTTCAGAACTCTATATATAGGCTTTGCCTTCCCTTTGTTCTGATCATCAAAATCCTCTATTCTTCTCCTCATTTTTTCTAGAGACTTCATGTTTTCCTTGGCTTCATTGCTCAGACTACGCAATTGCCGGCAACTTTTGGCAATTCAAGGTTCATTCAGCCGGACATTCAACACACCCGTTCGGACATTTATATATCTGAAGACCAACAAATTAGTCTATTTATGACTCATGTTTTGCAAGACTTTATTGTATCCCTGATTCACGGGGCTACTGATTGGTGTCCCTCAGATTTGGCTCAGCTCTCCGCACTTCGTTATCTGCACCGAATCAAGATAGATTATGTTTTGTTGAAGACAGC